>OY744606.1:18524960-18747460 GCA_963556255.1 Allolobophora icterica
TTTAATAATATTGTTTTCATGATTTTAAATTTTCTGAAACCGCAACTGAATAAACTGAGTTGGAACTCTTGTTCATGCCATTTTTCATGATTTTTATGATCCGAAATTAAAAACAAATAATTAAAAAAAACAAAAACCATAAAAAAATAAAAACAACCTTTATCTTGATAAAACTTGGTTTTTTGCACCTCTGCACCAGACCCCATGTCCCCCCAATATTTTAGACAAGTTTACACCAGTGGGTAAGTGGGTTCGCACTTCAGACTGATCGGCGCCTGCGTGGTCAGGAATTTGTGCGTCAGTTTGTCAGTCTGTGTGGTATGAGTGCATGCCTTCCAAGTATTGTCTGGTGCCGTAGAAGTCAACCACTACATTAATATCATCATTACACATATACACACAAGCATACATACATTCTAAATACCTTTGCAAGTGACTTCAGTTACATTTTGTATCTCAGATGACGGACGACCAGCATTAGTGTGGTTGGTCAATATCTGTATACCGGTACTTGAAATAAGGCCAATTTTATGCTATTTCTGTTGATGTTGAAGAGCCTAAGGGGTAATCCATAAAGGGCATCCTGAAAAATTACCACTATTCCCTTGCCCATATTTGGCATTACCCAACCCCATTCTCTTGTGTATGGACACACTCCAACGGAGTGCTAAGACTTGGATTTTGAAAATCTGTTCATCTAGCTGGGCCAACTGTTCTAGTGGGTGGGGTATGTTGATACTGCCACAAGTCAGGGTTTGAATTGTCAAATTTGAACGGGGGGTGGGAGGTTGAAAATTCTCACATGCCCGGATGTCCCGACCAGGATTTCTTATGTACCCGGTACCTAAAACCAGTATACATGCTATTCCATTTGGTGTGGGTGTACTTGATCCGTAGTTGTGTCTAAAAAATCGAACAATGAAGAATATTTATTGGAAAACTCGAGCTTTTCAGATTTCTTGCAAAAAATTATAACTTAACAACATTGAATTGGTCTGTATGAAAACTGAGGGGAAAAACAAAGCAGTGGTTTATTAATTAAGCAAATAAGATACAATGAACCACTGAAACTTAACTTACATTAATTAAGCAAATAAGATACAATGAACCACTGAAACTTAACTTACATTAATTAAGCAAATAAGATACAATGAACCACTGAAACTTAACTTAACCCCTCAAGGAAATTTTTGGGAATTAACTACAAGGAGGGTTGAAAAATGAATTGGGGGAGGGAATTGAACCCTCCCAACAATTCAATCCTTGCCACATGCAGGAAAATGATCATTGAGTGTTCTGCGTTAGTTTTTATGGTTTCAGCATCTGCTCATTAGGTTCAGGATATACATCTCATAATTATTAACACATCTGAATCAAACCAAAGTATTGCAACAACATTATACAACGCAAAGAAAGGTACAATTTCTACATTTTTTAAATGACTACACTTTGACCAATGCCTATTTAACAATTAACGAAAAGCTCTTAACTACCTTTTAGGGCATAACCGAAATCCAGATCGGCAAGCCGATTTTGCCATTTTTGGACTATCCGGAATTATTCGGATCTGGAATGTCTAACCCGCCGATTAATAACAGTTGTTTTTTCAACAGCTTCGCTATGGACTAATAACAATTTATATGCAACCCGTGGAGGTGGCATCCGCACCTATTTAATTGCAGGCTATCCAATACCTGTCATGCTTTGAACACGTTGAAGCCGGCGACCATTAGGTCTGTCAATCAGTGAACAAATATATATATCGCAATATAGGAAGGGGGTGACTTGGCAGTTCTTCCATCCAACCCCTGTAGCCGACAAAAAGCCATTAGCCAACGATGACTAACTTGGAATTAGGCCTTAGCACTAATCGGAATCGGAAAAAAAGACTTATACTATCCAGTATCAGCAAAAAAACAAAATAGGTTATGCCCTATTACCTTTAAGCAAGAAAACGATATCTGCATTGTTTAGGAAAGAAGACAAAATTCTAGTTAACTGGAAATAAACAGAACTGTAGACAATGTCTTCCTATCATCATCAACTGCCTTTGATGCTCTAAGATGGCGTTAAACTACTGGAATCTATCCATCCACAACATTCAGTTTGGTCATCCATCTGTCCTGCTATATTTTGTCTATCTAAAAATGACAGGATGTGTTCCAAATTCACTCAAGAAACGCAAGACCATAAAAATAAAACAACTGGAATAAACGAGGCAAAATTATTATGATAATAGAACAAGTGCAAAATAAAAACAAAACACTTAAACAGGTTATTTAAGCTAAAACAGTCAATTTAGATACAGAAGACAATGGCTACCAAAATATCTTCATATTTCACACACATTAGTTTCCAGGTCCCCAGTTATGCTGTTGAACATTGCAATAGAAAACTGAGTTGCCTCAGATGGCCTAATATTTCCAATAACTACAGGAACCTATGCTACACATTGCTGAATTCTGGCAGTATTTACAAAATTGTAATTAAATATGCAACAATAACATAATTGCTTTACATCATATTGTGTTATAGCTATTTAAGAATTATGCACCATGTAGTCTACTTCAGCTACATATCAGCATACAGCCCAATTAATTGGTCCTAACCATACAAGCCTGTAGTACTGGACTTGGCAACCAACAAGACCATAGTACTTGGCAAAACAAGCATGCACGCACGCACGCACGCACGCACGCACGCACGCACGCACGCACGCACGCACGCACGCACGCACGCACACACACACACACACACACACACATAGTTTTCCTTTAAATAGGTTGAATTTTTCTATGCTGATGAAACAAGCAAATAAGTTAATAATAAGTTCAAAAATTATATTGCAGAATACTTTACAATTCTTACAATCCTATATACTGATACACCATTTTAATTGAAAACAAATCTCAGGCAACATAAAGAGCCCAAGTAGCTCTTTCTTCTCCTACACATTCTATGTACACCAGAGGCATAGCCAGGAAACAATTTAAGGGGTTCCAATATCTGGCAGGTTTCAGTTTTGGGGGTTCCAACTTCTGGGGTTTTCCACTGGACATGGTTGCAGAGTATGGGGTCAGTTTTAAAAGTTGTGTTTTTGTATTTTGCTATTTATTTCAGAGGGGTTTGAACCCATAACCCCCCCTAAATATGCCCATGGTGTATACAAATCACCCAACAGAAAATGTTTCCCTGGAGAATGCAGAGACAAATGCAAAAGCAAATACTGGTAGGCATTATATTGATATCAAAGATAGTGACCAGAAAAGGCATTCTAAACAAAGCAAACTCTTGGATAAGCTCGAGTAACAAAAACTGCAGACCGTTTCCTACATCTTCAAAATGTATCTAATGTTAACATAAGCCGTTCACATTCTTTTAAACTTCTTGTAAACCTTTTTACAACCTCTTCATAAAACAGTTCACACTGCTTGTGAGTAAAATATCGGGATGACTGTAGCAGTTAAGAAATTACAATGCACACAATCAAGCAACAGTCGTTCACAACAACTGACCATAAGAACATAAATACTGTGTAAGCTCAGTTACGTAATCCCGGTTTCTCCTTAACATGAAGCGTTATCTCCATCAAAGCCATTAACTTAACACGCTGCATTGGTTAACATGCCATATAAGACCTGCAGTATAGTGATAAATACTGACTTTTCAGCATTCAGAACTATTCCTTTTACATTCGGTCTTTATCATAAGTCTGTCCCCGACGACTTCATGTTAGCTAGTCCACACTGTATATGTAGTCTTGCACTTTAACAACAAGAGTTCACGAAAAGCAACTTGGAAACCAATGCAGCCTGTTGTTAAGTGTTAATGTGAGACAAAGGTTCATGAAAAGATTACATCTTTGAAAAAATTTATACAAAATAATACTGCAACAAGAATGGAGAGCATACAGATAATTAATTTAAAGGATAAAATGCTTGCAGAGATACCACATACCATAGTTATACATCTCCCGCACTCTGACGCAGGCAGCTGCTTCTACCCTTGTCCATGCGTTTGTGGTTTCCCGTCTGGACTACTGTAGCGCCCTTTACGCTGGCCTCCCAGCTGCCCGCCTTGGGTGTTTGGACCGGGTTTTGCGTGCAGCCGCACGTCTTATTGGTCGCATCCCCAGATTTGGCCATGTTTCTCTTTATATGCGGGATGTTCTGCACTGGCTCCCTTTCCCGCTGCGGATCGCCTATAGGGTCTCTGCACTGGTTAGGCGTTGTCTAGAGGGACTTGCTCCCCCATACCTGCGGGAGTTGTGTCGCTATACCTCGGGGGTCTTGCGGAGATCTGCTCTTCGCTCGGCTGACCAGGCCGAGCTATTGGTCCCCCGCACGCGGACAGCCATTATGCAGCGACGTTCTTTTTCGGTCGCTGGACCTGCAACCTGGAATGGCCTTCCTGTTGCACTTCGCCTGGTCCCTATGACTCACTCTACCTTGTTTCTTGCAAACTTAAAAACTACTCTCTTTAGCCGTGGTTGGACTAGGAGCGCTCCTGAGTAGATAACCTTGAAGGGGCGCTATATAAAAGCTCATTAATAATAATAATAATAATGTAAACAGCTATGAAAGGGCTAAAAGCTAAGATTTCCCTGGCTAGTTACTGTATCTAATTAAAAATACATGAGTTTAACCAACACCATTAACAGCCACGTTTTAACAAACATTGTTAGCAATTCATTAATGTGTTTAAAAATAAATTGCATGGATTTAAAAACAACCATAAATAACAAGAACATTAATTTAAGAATTTCTACTGCATGACCCACAATCACAAAAATTACCTTCATACCAACAACTTAACAACACAGTGACCTTAAAAAAAGCCCGAGTATAATGTGACAGCTTACCTTTAGCACCTAATGGCCATAACAGACGTTTTTAGTATATAATGTCTCCCAGTGACATTTTCATAAGGCAACAGTATGAAGCCAACAAAGTCAGATCCATCTGAAATACCTTTAACAGCGAAGTCAGTTGGGCCCATAGCTAGCTAACCAGTGGGCCAATGGGACAGAATAACTTTAATTTAAATTTAACTAGTTGTTATACTGCTTGGACACACTTGGCATTGGCCAATGGCTTAAACTTCATGGCCTCACTGTGTATTGCTATATCATCCAGAACAACATGATGGTCAGCATGAATGAATACAGAATGATACACAGCAAGGTTCCAATCCACATAACTGCAGTCGTTACAACATTCAATTCTGTACATGTCATCAGTTGAGCAGGAAATTCACTTCAATTGATAATTTAGGACAAGAAACAATCTGGAAACTTCACATCTCAACAGACTGATTGCACAGGTTTCCAATACCTAAATCGAGTAGTTCTTTAACACTTTGGCTGCCAGGGACAGGTGAACACGTAATAAATTTGGTAAGTTCAGGCACTACGGACGAGTATAAACGTCCTTCGCGCATCCGCTGTTTAGAGGTAGTTCAGCATCCCAGTAAAATTTACTGCCACTTATTAGGCCAAAAAAAAATAATGGTGTGTTTCCGGTAACGGAGTTTTAAAAAATATTTTTAAACAATGCCATTTCATAGCGACCGTATCACCGTTTTGTTTTTCTTACGTTTTGAGAACAAGAAGATGTCACTAAATAAACACCTTGCTAAAAACAGTTCCATGTTCCTTAAACTTATTTGTCAGTAAATTAAATTTTAAAAATGTTTTCTTTATATATGCTAGAAGGCTAATATTTTCACAAGTGTAGTTCATTGATATCGTTTTCTGGCAGCCATCAATGATAGTCTAACGTATGTTGCCAGTGTATGTTGTATGTATATATGATGTATGTATGTATGTATGTATGTGTGCATTATATATGTGTATGTATGCATTTATGTATGTATGCATTTATGTATGCATGGATGTATGTTGTACGTATGTATCTATGTATATAAGTATGTATGTATGTATATAAGTATGTATGTATGTATGTATGTATGTATGTATGCATGTATGTTTGTATATGTGCATTTATATGTGTATTAAATTATTAATGTATATGTGTATGTATGCATTTATGTATGTATGTTGTATGTATATTGTATGTATGTTGTATGCATATTGTATGCATGTTGTATGTATGTATGTGTATGTACGTATGTATGTATGTATGAACGTATGTATGTATACGAGCATTTGTGTATTAATGTATATGTGTATGTATGCATTCATGTATGCATGTATGTTGTATGTATGCATGTATTTATGTATGTATGCATTTATGTATGCATGTATCTATGTTGTATGTATGAATGTATGTATGTATGCATGCATACATGTATGTATGCATACAATGCCATACATGTATGTAAGTATGTTGTATGTATGTATATTGTATGTATGTATGTATACTCCGGCGGGCTCCCAGAATAGCGGACCCCCCGAATAGAGGGCCGGCAACGAGCAGTCGCCATTGCGACCAACTGTTCCCCATAGCGACCAACTGTTCCCCAGAGGCAGGTCTGGTTGCTTAGGAGACTGAGGCTGACTTGAGGCTGGTTGCTATAAAGGAAACTTTACTTATACTATGATACGTACGATAATTAATCGTAGATGTTGATAATACATTGAATACGACGACGATTGGATTTGGTTAATAACACTGGCGCATAACCGTGGGAAAATCGCTGATTTTCGGGTCTGTTATCTCCGCAACCCTCCCACATTTGTAAAAGCTGACCATGGGAAACTTACAGCCCATTTTTTGCTCTAATTACCCCTAGACCTAAGTCCTTCCCGTGCAGGTCTGCACATCGGGCGACGCATCTCGTTGCTATAATTAACGGAGCTCTTATTTACTTTGAAAGAGCGCTGGTTTCCCACGGTCTATAATGTCGCAATTCTGCACCTCTGGCACAGAAAGCGAGGTTTCAGTTGTCCGAAAGCTGCAACTCTGACACGAAATGAGTTACTAAAAAAATTTTTTCCCCAAAATTATCCGAGTCGCGCCAAAAAAGTGACTCGGTCGCGTTACCGGAAACACACCATTATTTTTTTTTGGCTTTAGTAATAGTGAACATGTGCTACTACCTACTGAATGCATGTAAGAATATTTTTACACTGTCTTATGAATACAAGTGGAATGAATGAAGCGTCCGTGGTGATGTCAGGCTTGTCAGCCATCTCGGTGTACAAGCGCTTTGTGGTACATATAATGAATTGAAATGAATTATTTGAAAAGGAAAAGGTATAGAGTAATGACTTCAAGTGTGGCATAGACCGAATGGACCAACGAGGCAACATTGGTCTTATTACACACCACTGAGAAAGACCAAGAAATGTGGCACAGGAAGGTGGCCTTACAGATGACTTGCATGACTATAGCAAATGCATACCTTCTCTACAAGAACCTTGGAGGAACTAGGTGCCAGATTTGGTTCAGAACGAAAGGTATTTGGTCTCTGCAGGGAAGCCAAGAATGACCAGAGGCAGTTGCCTCACCAATGGCCTTCAAGCACCACAGGGCTTCAGACCTATCCAGACTCAGTGGACAACACTATCTGGATGTTATCCCAGCAACTGCAATCAAAGCATGACCTTGCAGGAAGTCTGTTGTTTGTAGCAAGCATGGAAAGCACAAAGAAACATGTATGTTATTTTTGTGAAACTTGCCCCTCACAGCTATGTACCAGTGTAATTCGACAAAAGAAACCAACTTGAAAATCACAACCATAAATGACATTCTCAAATTCTTCTCAGTGTCTGTGGGTGAAAGATTCTCCTACTTTGTCCTCATATGCATAAAAAATCATTTAGAATTTTCTGGACATTTCTAATTAGCCATTCAAAAATATAACTACCATAACTAACTGCACCGCTCTGGGATTACATTCTTTGTAAACACAAATTGGGCTGCATCATATGAAACAATATCTTCATGCTGCAGCTACTAGCTAGTTGTCTCAACCTGTTGCCAATATTATGTGGTTACATTTTACGGCAAATGTTATCATTGTTGCAGTTGTTTGGAATTTGTTAGTGCATACTTATATAGCATCTCTTCAAGAGAAGTCATCACAAGAGCCCCAGACACAACAATACACGACAACAGTCAAATAGAATGGTCTTCAGCAGCCGGCGAAAAGCAGGCCTAGATAGAAGTAGCTCATCTTGCAGGCTGCACGGAAGCCTGTTTCAGGACAAGAGGTCGATCACAGCAAAGCTTCCACATTGCTCTGTGGATGTAAGGGCAACAGGAACAACCATAGCACCTTGTGCTGCTAAGCGAAGATATCACATACAGGTGACAATGAAATACATAGCTCCCTAAGATATGATGGAGTAAAACCAGCCAAGCATCTATGCAATGACATAGGATTTAAACTCAATGCGTCTTGCATGGGTAACCAATGCAACTCGTCCTGCGTGTAGTTAGATATATGACCACTTTTGAGTTCCATCAGTTTACTGCAGCAAATTAACACAGATTGAAGCATGTTAATTCAAAAAGAGGGGCAACATATAAGTGGCATTACCATAGTCAACTCTAGTGCATAAGAATGCATGCGTCAAGGTGGAAACAGCTTTGGTCAACAGTGTCAAAGGCTGCACTCATATTAAAGAGAGCCAGCTGAGTTACTTGACCCTAAATGACATTATTTTTGCTACATCTATTATTATTACTACTATAAGTTAATTAAGCACAAAGAAAGCCTTCATTAAAGCAAAAATATTGTGTCGTATAACCATTTGTGCTGCCATCAGTCTAAAAATAGGCTCATGTTCCATACTGACTTGTGCCACACAGCCACGTGCCACACAGCCACAGCCAGGAGTGGACAAGCTCAAGTCATAGAAAACATCAGCGCCAAGTTTCTAAGTACTGTTAGTCCTACAGTTTTACATTAAAATTTTCAGGAAAGTTTGGAAAAACTTCCTTTCCCATGATGTAGGATCTAAAAAACATATACAGCATTCACAGCAAAATAACAATCATTCTCATCATCTGTTTTGAAATACAATAAAACAAAATATGCCAAATTAAAAATTCATGGTCAATCCATGCCTTATCCAGTTATCTAAACTGTGTAAAAATTTTCACAACCTATCATTTCACACAGCCTTTTCTAAATTTCATAGTTCCTACCTGCATCTTTTTTAGGCCTATTTCTATATTATGCATTCCCAAAGCCTGTCTGAAATTATTATCAATCACTGCAGAAGACTGAGTAAGTCAGGAATAAATTACTCTTTCAAAAACACTTCCTTTGGAAGGCATAGACTAATAACATTTTCACACAACAAAATAAACTACTGGCTCTTTGCAGAGACTTTGTGATCAGCACATTCTCTCGTTTTCCTGTGTTTCATCTGTGAGATAGAACCAATCACAATGAAGATCACAATGACAATGTGCCAGAGGAAGTAGATGCTCTGCCAATATCGTAGAGTGTCTTGGAGGCTGAGAAGCAGAAACCCCATACACATATACTCAAAACAACGCATCTTAAAGAACCAACATAACCAGTCAAACTGAGCCTGTCGATGAGCTGTGGCTCCTTTTCGAAAAGCAGCTATCATTGCATCTTCAGCGATCAGGTTCAAAGGAATTGTGAGGAAACTGAGATAGTAGCCAGGATGAACACCATGCCAGAAAGCACTGACCATCATGGTTATGGCCACCCTGTAGCACAAACAAAAAAAACAAGAACACATTTGCCTTTATTGTGTGCGTGTTTCACAATTCTCTTAAAAGTGCAGTTACAAGAGATGACTGTACAAGAAAAAATGAGGTAACCCAATAAATGTCATGTAGCCTGAAAATCATATCCAGTACTAAACAGAAATGAAGGTAAATCACTGGGACATGCAACTTTTTAATAGTTTTGCACCATTACCAGGTATTTGGCATTTAAAAGCTGAAGTCTACAGCCAACTGTCTATGGACAGATGACCATTTTGATATATATTACTTAGTCAACTGAAGAATTTGCTTGATACTTCTTCTGTTTGGAGAGGAAGAGAGAGACAGAAACATGGACAGACACTGACAGGCATAAATAAAGTTGAAAACACCCAATCGTATATCAAAAGTCCAGATATGTGGGGCGTGGTGGCTCAGTGGTAAGTTCGGTGCCTTGTGACCTGAGGGTTGCAGGTTCGAATCCCACTCTAGCCGCTGCGTCCAGACCTTGGGCAAGTCCTTCACCCGCGATTGCTCGAGGCGCTTCTGCGTGAAAACTCCGACACAGTATACCAATGCTGTAGTCGGGAGCGCCTCTGAGTAGTAGTAGACTTGAGGAGGCGCTATAGAAATATCCTAAATAAATAAATAAAATGAATAAATAAATATGCATGGTCTTGGGGTGAAGGGTTTCTCCTGACAAACTAACACCCACATATGAAATGGTAATCCTACAATGCTTCTTTACAGGTTGCATGATTTGACATTGACAAAACAGCCACAGTGATCTTTGTCATAAGCATATAAGTATGTGGACATTTATTATAGCACATTTTAAGTATCTCACAAAAACAATGATGTTAATGATGAGAATAAAAAGAATAAAAAGTTAATAAAGGAAAAGTATTCAGATAACAAGAAGAGTCACCATTGGCAAACTCCCACAGTAGGGTGATTCACGCCGCCATGGAAAAAATTTTTTTTTCCTGATTGGCTGACATAGTAGATTATTTTGTTCTTTGGTTGTTCTGAACAATACAGCAAAATTTTACTGTAATCAATCAATGTTTACTGGTTGCTCAACGACCTGATATTCGAGATATGGTCCCCATGGAGAAAGCAATGTATTTGCAATTGATGAGACCCTCGAATGCAATGATCTTATTAAATTGGGGTAAAATCTTGGGATGCATCGTTTCAGACAGCCAGATGCATATCATATGGTCAGCTGGATGGCTAAGGTTAGTTATTGCTTCAAGAATTATCTTTTTAAAGATCAATTTCAAATGACAGCCTCTTGGAAAAGAAATATCATTGAATTCTGTTTATTTGCAAGTCATATATATGTGAGAGCATGGATAGCTTGTTCGGTGGCATCTGATGCACTAATTAATTACTTCCAATTGTAAGAGCAGATCAGGCAGTATACATCAGTTAACAAAGTTGTGTCTGAGGATGCCAAAAAATACAATCATGTGTGGTATATAGGACCTGAACTGGTTCCTTTGGCTTTCTTTCTGACAAAGCATCATTGGACTTGAATGCAACATTATTGCTGGCATGCGTCAACATGGCAAAGACTGAAGAGTCAAAGGCATTAAAATAGATCCTTGTATGGATCTATGCAACGAAGAGCTGAATGAGCTTGTTAAACCATCTTCAGTCTGTACCATGCGTTCTCTTGGCTTTGATACAGACTTCATCATGTCTAATAATCCAGAAAGTTGGAGCTCATCTGTGATATTTCAACAGATCGAATCTGCCATGGTTAGTGTGTGATCAGTGATGCTGCTGAGTGCTCCATTGCTATGATATCACATTTCAATGAGTCTGTAACCATGAATTAAAATGAGATGCAAAAACTGATGCAGGTGGTTGAAGATCACTGACGCCGTGTGCCAGGTGCTGGCAAATCTACTTGGAAAGGCTGCAATTCACGCCAACAACTGGAACACTGATTTAAGATTGACTAATAAACACTTCCTGGTTGATTGTTAGAGTTTTTAGTTAACAGATGTTGTGAATATCTACTTTCTAATGGCTACTTTGAGTTACTAATGAATCTACTATTCATGCTATTCAACTTTATTCTGTGTGCGATGTATCCATCATCATTAATATGTAACTTGAGAATACGATTGTATGGGAACTTTTGTGCTCACTGAGCAACCTCTAAAATGTATTTGATACTTAAATTTTTTATACAGACTTTAATCTGAACCCAAAAGGAACAAAATAAACAACTATGCACATTAACTTTCCAAAATAATTTTTTTTGAATCACCCTATCCCACAGACACACAGAGCCCAAACGACAGATTCCCATCCACAGCTGATTTAGATACCAAGTTTAGAGTTCTGGACTATGTAGCCTTGAAGAAGAGGAGTGATGACAGCTGAAGAGGGTTACAACACACAAAGTACAATGCTAAGCAGTCTCTCACAAATGGTAGAAGACACTGCATCCGGGCATCCCTCTACCACTAGGTCTGAGGAGGATGACATTCTTTGCAGCTGGCAATTGTCTGCAGAGTATCCCCACAATAGAACAGTTAGCACTGGGACTAATATTGCTGAAAGGGATATGAAGCCGATGAATATAGTGTCTTTGGTCTAGATTATGTGTGCGGCTGAGTTTTACTTCCGGGACCCTTGTACGGATCGGCTAGTCAAACATTAGTCGCTTGTAGCTGACTTTATAACTAAATAAAAACGACGTTTATTAATAAGAAAACGCATAAATATGTCCTTAATTGTAAATCGCTAAAAAAAACGTCTAGACCGATGCCATGTGGTGTATTTATTTCAAATCGTCCCCTGCTAAGTACCCGGATGACAGCCACAGACATCGCCTGCGATGCATCGTAAAAGACAAGCTCTGATTGGCTGAAGCGTTGCCGCTTCATATCCCTTTCAGCAATATTAGTCCCAGGTTAGCACCAAACTTTTGATACACAAAATCTGATAATTACATAAACCGCTGTAGAACATTTCACTGCAATAGAACAGTTTGCACCAAACTTTTGATACACAAAATCTGATAATTACATAAACCCTTTAATAAAACAACTTAACAGAAACCCAATTCTTAATATAAGTCACAATAATCACTAAGCGTTCTTTCACCTGACTGGTCCTGAATTTGATGAAAAGCGTCGGTAGACATTGGATGCCAGCCAGTACTGCACTGACATATTCCAGGATCTCATTCCTGCTCTGACTGTAGGTGCTAGCTCACACCCATAGATATCTATGTTGTGAATGGTTTCAAAGTCATACTTCACTAGCGATGATGACTTCTTATCCCTGTCACCAGATAACACATGAATGATTAGCATATTGAAACAGAATCATACGATGCCATACATGCCATGCATGCTAATCATGAAATCTGAATTTAAACACACAAACACAGAGGCTTGTGATTGGTTCTGTCTCATAGATGAAACACAGGAAAACTAAAAATCCACTGATTGCAGAGTGTCTGCAGAGAACCAGTAGTTTTATACTGTTGCCTGCAAATGTCATTAGAGTAGACTCTACAGATCCATACTAGTTTAGTCATTACTGTTAGGATTCTATTAACTCAATCTTAACCCTTTACAACAAAAGGGATTAGTTTTAGGGATTGACCGGAAACCGTTTTGGATACTCGGTTCGGCCGGAAATCCCGTTTCCGGAAGTATTCGCCTCGGCAAATATTGTAGACGCAAATAGTTGAAAAAAATTTGTTTCTTTCAGAATTTATTTAATAAACTTACGTATATAAAATTATTAATGTTCAGCCTTAAAACAATTAAACATCCATTGAATTCAATTCCATTTTCTTGAAATGTATTAACTATTAACTGATCCGAAAAGGGACTGCTCTCTCTTCTAAGCTATGAATAGTCTTTGCATTGTTTGCAACTATGAGTACATCACGGGACTTTTGACGTTATAGAAATTTTTCGCATATGGAACAAATGGTACCGGTTCGTTTCCGGTTCTTTCCCGGCAAATAGTTCATCCAAATACTCGGTTCCGGTTTCCGGTGGAAAATCTCTTTCCGGTCAATCCCTAATTAGTTTCCATATATCTTAGTACATGCTCATCGTTAAAGTGGTAGGAGGTTGCAAAGCCTACGATAGGTCAATTGTTGCTTTAAGGCTCAAATTATCGTGAAATCTGGCTCATAGTCTATATACAGTTTAAACAGGTTAAGGTCTTTTAGGGGTTGAGGAGCAAGCAAGTGGCATTCAATTTGTTCATTTACTTGCAGTCATCAACAATAATCTTTAGACACTTGCAAGTCTTGCAGCTGTATGCTCTTTCTACTGAAATTCAATGTGATAACATTGAGCTACTGTTCCATGGAAGTCAAATATTTTACCTTTAGAAACATACACCATCACTCATCAACTTTCTGCTAACCTATTCTCCAGTGCACTGTAGTCCTTAGGACCATGGCCACACGTCGGCTGACTGGTCACAGGGTAAGCACCGAGGGTGGCTGAAATGCAGATGCACTCTGACAGGAGCCACGCAATGTACAGTCGCATGCGGAATATGGTAAACATTGGCATCATGTAGAAGATGCGATACAGCAGACCACAGTCTTCGTAGAATTCATCGGTCCTCACATACTGTAATGGGCCAGCACAAGCATAATGTAGAAAACTTGCCATCACAGAATAGCACACTTTAAAAATATAACCTCAGCATTAACAGCAAAGAATTTAACTGTTGTCAAAAACACAAAATTCGTAGCCAATACAAAATTTGAAGCAGTCAGTGTTAGTCACAGCAATTGTAGCAACCATAAAAAGCTAAATTAACTAACATGAAGGACTGTGCATTAAAGCACTCAGCTTTGCCATAAAGTTCCATGATTTACAGTGACTAATATTTAAGATAAACACTCGCATTCAGTCTTTCAGATAGCTGTATGGCTCAGAATAATAATATATTCATGTTTATTCACAAGCTCACTGACAAACCGCAGTAAGTTACATTGAAACATGATGGTAGAATTATCAAGATCTTATTGAACACACATCTTTGCAGCCTGTTAGGACTCGCTCATTTTGCTGCTCCCCCCCCCCAGTGAGTGGAAGGCTGAGTTGACCTAGAGGTGGCTTGTGGGTATCGAACCGCTACTTTCAAGATCTTATGTTCTTCATGCAAAAGTATTACCAATTTACCATTCATCTATCCCCCTCCCCAGGAGTTAGCTAAGCCAAGCTTGAACAGGAGCTTCACACTATCCTGCTGCAAGGCACATCTGATGTCTCTTCACTCTTATCTCCATAGTACAAGTGTTGCCTCTTAAGCAGCAATACAAGTGCAATGAAGTTATTTTACCTGTATGCTAAAGTAGCTGGAAGCAATCAGAAATCCAGCCACAATTAATGGCAGCCACTTCAATCTTTCTCTCATTACAGACAGAGTTTCAATGTCCTTGGAGTCTCTGTTGTGTATCATATCATGATAAGTTCTAAATTTATAATATGGACCTGTAAAAGAAAAACATGTTCCACTGTTAGAATTTGCACACAGCTGTTAGTGTAATGTGAAATAGCCATAAATATATTATGTGTTCTGGTCATCAATAAAAGTCCTTAAACTACATAGTATCGAGATTCTTGGATCGTTCAGCATCATGCAGAAATCAAAACAGCAAAAATCAAACAATAGGATTCACACAGCTCAACAATAAATTGCCAAATTTTGTAACCCCAGATGCCATGCATGAACATGCAGCACATGTGTAAGTAAAGTCATAAAGTACCCCACAGCCATTGCATGGCTGAGGTATGTCTTTGGTATGCTTAGTATGCAGAATATACAACTCATCAATCATCATTAATCTTCAGTAACAGAAAGCTGATGCTAGACACATTCATCAGGTTAAGCTGGATGCTTTTAAAACAAACAGCTTATATGCAAAACAAAGTCGGTGCATAAAAGAAATCCTATGCACATACTCAGTCATGCATGAGCCTCAATTACTGGGTCAATCCTGATTCTTTAACTGTTCTTTATCACTAGAGTTGGGCTGGGAGTGCCTCTGAGTAGGTATCTTGGAGGGGGCAATGAAATCATGAACGCGTTCTCATCCTTCACCTGTTAGAAGACCAATGTAGCAGAAACTGTAGAAGAACATGTCGGTGAATGTAGGATTGATGTTCTGGTACTTGCTCTGGAGTTTTAGCTCTTCTGAATCTTTCTGAGCACACTGCTTCAGTTGCTCCTTGTTCTTCCAAGAATCGTGAACTTCAAAGGCCAATCCAACCATCTGGATCAATCACAACAATAACAGTAAAACTTTTAAATCAAGGTGTAACTTATCAAAGTCATAACGAATAACACTTGACACTTTAATGAAAGCTGTATTGTTTTCCCAGTAGTTTTTAGTACATGCTTGTCGTTAAAGTGTTAAAGAATTTCAACGAAAAATTGCATGTTTCAAAACTTAACCTTCTAATTGGACATGTTCTGTATTTGCATCTAGTATTAATTAAATCATATATCACTAGCACATTCTGGTAAAATTATTTCATAATGTAAAAACACATGCACAGTTTAAGAAAGTGGCAAAAGAACCATTACTTTTAAACCTACTAGCATTTACAGTAGCAGTAAAGTTTGTAAAGTATTTGCATTTACTATATGCTGTTTTAAATATGCCACTTGCATTGTCAACAGTCATCTTAAACAGTGCAGAAAGTTTCACCCATCACAAGTCACAACGATTTAGAAAACAAATATCAAGGACAAAACAACAGTCCTGCATTCAGTAGTCGTTTTAATAGCTCTAGTACGAGTTGGTAAAATGACAAAGCTATTAATCGCTATTCTAGTGCGACATGTCATTCTTTGAGAAAATAAATCATTATGAAGTCATAAGCACACAGCAGCACAGGTTTCGTGGGAAATTTTGGAGACAATAAGTTTTCGCTGTCTCCAGATGAAAAATTCAGTGACTTTGAATTTAGACAGCCATTGCAACACAAACAGTAGCACCTACAGCAGAGGTACAGACTCCAAGAATGAAACTGGGCAAATTAACATGTACACAAACATGCTAGGTATGCAGAACTAAGAGATATGCTATTTCACTGAAACAGGTACCAAAACCACGTTGGCTTTAGCTAGTCATAAAAAAATCTTAATTTTGTTCATACATGCATGGGCATCCACACATGGGAACAAGGGGGGGGATTTGACACCGGATTTTGCGCATATTTTACACAAATCTTTTGATTATTATGATTATTACAACAGTCCCAACATGATTTTCAATGTGAAAAAACACTTACTTATTTAGGTAAATCCTAGACTATTATTCATTTTTAAAGAACTTTGTCATGTGTTCTGTGTTCATGAATAGTATTCTAAGCAAAAACATCATATTGCTCCCCTCTACAAAATTTTGCCCCCCCCCAACAAAAATTCATGTGGACGCCCAATCGCCCATGTAATGCATGCACGTCAAACTTAGGCACCAACCACCATAGGTTGCTAACATCACACAAAAGAACAGGGACGTATATAGTGTTGGGCTTGGGGGGCTTAAGCCCCCCAAACGAAGTTGAAGCCCCCCAAACAAGTCAAGCCATTGTATGCTTACGCTAAAATTCCTACAAATGTTGCCATGCTCAAGGCTTAAGCCCCCCCAAAAGAAAAATCCTAGTTACGTTGCTGCAAAAGAAAGGTCAAACTTAGACAGTTTGCCTGTAATTTACAGTGCATTTATTTTAATTTGTTAACTTTAACCACAAAAACTATACTGTACTCACACATATACATGCATGAGCAAGACTTTCTTTGGAATTCCCTATACTAGCTGATCATTAATTATGACATTGCAGAAGAAGGCAATCTTCTGGCTAACACTCAGATGCACCCCCACACAATATTTTACTGACTTACTCACTAAATAGCATGACATAATTGATCAAGGTACTTTGAACAATAATAGTAGAACATTTACCTTTAATGTTAACAGCAGCTGTACTGCATTGGCATGTGGTACAACCTGAGGAAGGCCAAAATAAGTCGTCGTTCGAAAGAAGAGGATGTAACCAAAACACCATACAAAGCTCACAATATGGCAAATTCTGAAAGATACATAACACCACTCTTTCAGTCAAACAAACAGACAAATAATTTCTAATAAGAAAAACTGAACTCTATATATAATAACTTAATACTTAAGTAAAGAATTACGCTGAAACATGAAAAGGGTAGCTTTAGTAATACATATAGAACCCTTCTGCATCAAAAAAGTCTGCTTGAATTTGTTCGGATAGCAAAATAATGAAATTAAATCCTAACGTTTGTTTCTTACAACGCCCCAAAATAACTTTTACAGTAATGCATAATTAGCTCATAAAATGCATCAAAATCACATATTCAAATCAGTTCCTAAGATAAATCATTATTTTGCTCTAGACTTCTCTTTTGTTCCCAAAATTAAACCAAATCCATCATTCATTATATCTGATGCTAACTCAATAAACATAATATGCTCCAAATTACCCACACTTTCTACCATAATGAAAATTACTCACTCTCCGCTGCTTAGACTAGCTCCTAAAATACATTAAATCAATTTTAGGTAGCCCAATCCCGCATGGAAACTTACAGTATATTCTCAAACGTGCCAACAACCATAGGTTGATTGGCCATCTGCCAGGCCAGATCTGTACTATTCTGAAATGCTGTGGCATTGCCGATGTGACAACTCTAAGCATCACAGTATCACATGCCACACTACCTTTCATCCTGAAAATCATGGTTATTCTGACTCGATAAAATCTACTAGAGCTGGCACCAGTATTTAAAGTTAGAAGTAAGGCTTGTGGCATAATGATTAAATAAATGGGTAAAACCGTAGCTGTTATGTAGTAGCCTACTTCAGTATATCTCAAACACAGGACATTGCATTAAAATTACCAATTTTTAATAGTTAGCTGCTCGAGTCGCTTCTTTAGACCCTTAGTTTCCTTCCCTGTCAGCATCTTTAGCATACCAAACCTTACCCCTCTAAACTTTATATTCTGCCGCCGTCGTTGTCATGGCCTCTGCTCCTCCCTAAAGTTTCGGCGCCCCATTCACTTCGTTTCAGTATTTGAGCTGCTTTAATTGGATTCTATGTTCTTGGAGCGCTCTCCGCTCTGATGGACAATTACCTTGGACTAAGAAGACTAACAATAGTGCAGTTGACAATGGCTGTCAGCAGAGAGTGAAGACCATCCAGTCGGCAAACAACAGCTACTATGGCACACCCCGCAAGACAGCAGAGGATTTGTTTCTTCCAGGAGTCACTCGTGGTCTTTACAAACTGACCTAGAGGCAGCGAAAGAATCAAAATAACTGTATACACCAAGTCATCTGTTTCCAATGCCCCTAATATTTGACGACCCATGGTCCTTATCTGCGTCAAGCGCTTCTTGCGTCTTGGAAATATTATGAAATTTTAGATATTTTAGTTTAGCAAAACTCCCGTTGAAATTAGTGCCACAAATTAATGACAGGTCGGCAAGGATGAACGACAGCCATTGCTGTCAACAAAACAAACTTATTTAGCGCTATTCCTTGTGAGGTGGCCCTACAGGCCTCATAACTTCATAAGGTTAAGGAAGTCGGCAATTTTATAAATTAATTAAATCCGGTTGATTTCACACGTCAATAATCGTTACCTCCAATTTTTCTTTGTCAAAGCCGTGGGGCCATAGGCATAATTTTCAGGGTTACGAGGGGCACTTGTACCCTCAATGATTAAATCTGTCTCTAAACTGGCTGTCTTACATTAAGCTTGTCGGCCTTGTTGCGTTGTTATTTTGCCAACTCATACTAAGCTATTACCAGTGATGGGCACTAAACTTCTTTTTTAGTTAAACTAAAACTATTTTCCAACTAAAAAAATAGTTTAACTAAAGTTGGCAACTGATTTTGGAAATTAGTTAACTAAACTAAAAAAGTAGTTAAACTTTTTCCAACTTTTTTCCAACTTTTTACGACAAACATTTTCACAATAAAAGACGTTAAGTGAACTGTAATAATGCAAAGCGTCAGAGACAATTTCACCTTCAAACTATGCAATGTGTAGGCCTACTGTTCTGGCATATAGGCCTACAGTTACATGTGTAGGGCCTACTGTAAGTAGTGTATGAATTTGAAAACACAGGCTGTTAATGCTAAAACCATGCAGTGCTAAAATGTTTTTTTGCTGACAGCGTTCAATGTTCAATAGTTGCATATTGCTGATTTTTTAAGTTAAACTTTTTAGTTAGCAACTAAATTTTGTTAAACTATATCTATATATAGGGCCTATATGCATGGTTTTAACTAAACTATTTTTTTAGTTAAACTTCTTCCTTAACTAAAAAATTCAGTTAAACTAAGTTAGCAACTTTTTAGTTAGGCCTAACTATTGCCAACGATCACTCAGTTCTGTTTTTCTTGTAGGCCTACACATACAGCGTTTTGCCTGTTCTACTTAATAAACGAATATAAATATAACATAAAAATTAATCTGAACTTTGATATTAAACATTTGTGTGACTTTTATATTATGGGTATTTGCAAATCATACCTGCAGCATTCGTGCCGATTGCAGATATGATAGGCATATAGGCCTATCCAGTTTCAGTTTATTGCATAGCAACAGCTGGGTAGGCCCTCTATCGTAATCGTAATCGTAATCGTAATATCTAAATTTCTACAGCGCCCACAAAAGCAATCAAGTCGCGGGAACCAGCTTATTCACTAAGAACCTATAATAGTAACGGCCAACGCGCCGTATTTCAGCAGACCCGGTCTCTGGGTTGTGATTTTGGCAGTTCCGGAAACGAAATGGAAATGTGTCGGCACACTGTCGGGTGGGCATAATCTATAGGGCCTATAGATGTTTATGAAGCAGATGTGGTGATCATGTACAATCGGGGTGACTACCCAGGGGCGTCTATCCCCCTAAGTCATTGGAGCAACTTCTTCTTTTCCCCTCTTTTCCCCTCCCTCTTCCTTCCCCCCTAAAATGGTGGCACACACACACACACACACACACACACACACACACACACACACACACACACACACACACACACACACACACACACACACACACACACACACACACACACACACACACACACACACACACACACACACACACACACACACACACACACACACACACACACACACACACACACACACACACACACACACACACACACACACACTCAGGAGCGTCTATCCCCCAAGTCATTGGAGCAACTTCCTCTTCCCCAATTCTTCCCCTCCCCGTTCCTCCCCCTTAAAATGGTGGCACCCTCACTGACAGATCTCCCCCCCCCCCTATTTCTAGGATGGAGCATTTGCTCCAAGGTTTCTATGGTGTAGACGCCCCTGCACACACTGACAGATTTTCCGCCGTTATTTCTTGGATGGAGCATTTGCTCCACGGTTTCTATGGTGTAGACGCCCCTGTGCATGCCTACCCAGCAAACACGCCCAGACGGATCCTTTAATTGTGCCTTTCATCCGGTTTTCCGAAATATTATTCCTCACTCATCGATCCATTCCAGCGCCTCAAACCCTAGACATCTCTGGAAAGCTGTTAAAACACTCTCCTTCATCGCAAATCTCCCCCCACTGCTAAGCTCCATTCAGGGGATTCTATCCCTGTTCAGAGTGGGCGCAAGCTGAGCCCAGTGAAAAACGGAGGGGGGAGGGAATGGGAAACTTTCTTTTCGGCTTTTATCACACTCTCTACAAGATACTGAGTCTTCGCTCACAGTTCTGTGAAAGAGGGGGAGGAGAGGGATTGAGCTCGCTTGTTTAGAGGGAATAGAAGTCACTAAGCGAACCCCAGAATTTTTGTAACGCCACTATAGCCTATTCTGAGTCGATGTTATCTAAGAACATCGAGCCTGGGTTGATTCTGTCAAAGTACACCGTTTCTTAACAGAGGCATGCAACTCAAACGGAACTCAGTTCGAAACAAAATGTAATAAACCGAGATAAACTACAGTTTACGATTCGTGTTTCTCAGTGGGAGGCTAATAATTTAACTACTGCGTAGGCCTACTCGATCCATACTACAATGTAATTTGATGTAGGCCTGAAACTTACATTGTAACTTGAAATACGCGGTTTAGATATAGGCTAAGTAGAATAGCGATATTGAGATTTGTCACTTAAGATATTACTTCACCCCTTACGATTGTCTTTTTTTTAGAAGTCGTTTGTCCCCAAATATGACATCATCGCAAGAATGACGTAATTTTCCTCTATTGTCCCGTCAGTTTCTGTCTGGATCATTCGATTCATTTAGGTCAAACGCTGCGGACGAAAGACGTCGAAGAACATCGACATTTAAACATTGAAAACGATGAAAAAACGACGATCGAAATACGACAAATATGATGAAGAACATGACGAAGAACAGTTCCCCAACTGAGCGGCAGTCGCTCATCGAAGTGAAAAAGTCATCATTCGTAACTTCGTAAGGTAGGCTATGACAAACATTTTATCATTGTCATTTCAACGACCGAAAATAATCGGTCAGTAAGTAAGGAAGTATGGTAGCTTAAAACATGAAATTATGAGATGAAAAGTAATTTGATGCAAATGAGTATGAAATTAAGTAAATAAGAAAATGAAGTATTAGGCCTACGTAAAAGTAAGAAAATTGTATGGCATGCGTTCTTCTTCTTCTTTTCTCAGTGCCTCCATCATCATTGCAACCCGTCCTTCATCCTCCTCCTCATGTTCCTCTATCTATCACCCCCGGGCTTTCCACTCAAAACTGAAGTCTCACCTTTTCAAATACTCCTATACCCTGACTCATCTGATCCTCCGCCTTCCAATTACTCTCGCCGTAAACAACACCTGCCTTGACCAGACTTGTTGTCCTCGAGACCAAGGTCTTGGTCTCGAGTGCACTCGAGTTCGTTTTAAAAAGTCTTGGTCTTGGTCTTGGTCTTGAGACCAAAAGTCTTGGTCTTGGTCTTGAGGTTCAAAGTCTTGGTCTTGGTCTCGCAAGACCAAGACCAAGACCGACTGTCAATATGAACAGTCATTTAACAAAACTCAAGAATTAAACAATTTATCGAACCTGTTTGCATCATAACCTACGACAAAATTTAATACCTACGGACGGGTCACTGATGCAAGTCTTGTTGGTTAGGAAAACCCATCGGCAGCAGCAACTACGTTATGCTGTGCCTGGAAGCCCTGCCGAGACTTTTATGATAAAACATGGGAGGATTTCAAAAACGCTCACGATTTGTACATTTACATACAGTCTTGTTGTCCTCGAGACCAAGGTCTTGGTCTCGAGTGCACTCGAGTTCGTTTTTAAAAGTCTTGGTCTTGGTCTTGGTCTTGAGGTTCAAGGTCTTGGTCCTGGTCTTGGTCTTGAGGTTCAAGGTCTTGGTCTTTGTCTTGAGGTTCAAAGTCTTGGTCTTGGTTTTGCAAGACCAAGGCCAAGACTTTTGTCAATATGAACAGTCATTAATTTTAACAAACGGCAAGAATTTTAAAAATTTATCCAACAATTATTCATACAGTTATTGCTTTTAGTATTTACACGGGCGTGTGTGTGTGTGTGTGCGTGTATGTGGTGTGCGTGTGTGTGGGGTGTGCGTGGTGTGTGTGTGTGTGTGTGTGTGTGTGTGTGTGTGTGTGTGTGTGTGTGTGTGTGTGTGTGTGTGTGTGTGTGTGTGTGTGTGTGTGTGTGTGTGTGTGTGTGTGTGTGTGTGTGTGTGTGTGTGTGTGTGTGTGTGTGTGTGTGTGTGTGTGTGTGTGTGTGTGTGTGAGTGTAGCAGACCTGCTGAGCCTCAGGGGCCGTATGCATAAGACTAGAGTAGCTTATTCCCTGAATAGCGCTTACACCCGGAGTAACTATTCCCTGAATAAGCCTTGGTGGTTATTGGCATGCACGACCCCGTTTAGCCGTTGGATTAGTTACTCCGGGTGTAACTGTGCGAGACAATGCATGTCTCTGGGTTTTCCCCGCGGGAAATACCCTCATCATTACCCACCGTACGGAACCTGCCGCGGCACTTCGAATGCAACATCTTCAGGTATCTCGTCAAATTTTAGCATTTTGTGACGGCAAACGAAACGTAATATTAAGTTCGTTGTCGGTGAACGAGGCGAACTAATTATGGCGCCTCTGAAACACTTTTTGACGTCTATTATTTCGTCGAAGCGGCGAATCACAATGGCCGCCATCTTTGCTAATCGCCGCTAAGCTAGGAATAGCGGACTTACTCCTAGGGGTAGAATCGGAATAGCGTTATGTCCAGCGTAAGGCGGTACACCTGTCTTATGCATGCCAATTTAACCCACTACTCCGACATAGGCCAGATTTAAGCTGGGAATAAGAGTTACACCCCTCTTATGCATACGGCCCCTGGCGCGGCTTAAAATCCTGTAAGCTCATGCAGGCAGGGGGCCTCTGGCGCGGCGTGAAACCCCATAAGCCTATAGGTTGTAGGTGTGTGTGTGTGTGTGTGTGTGTGTGTGTGTGGCGGCTGAGCCTCTGGCGCGGCTTAAAATCCCGTAAGCTCATGAAGGCAGGGGGCCTCTGGCGTGGCGTAAAACCCCGTAAGCCCATAGGTTGTGTGTGTGCGTGTGTGTGCGTGTGTGTGGTGCGTGTGCGTGCGTGCGTGTGTGTGTGCGTGTATCTGGTGTGCGTGTGTGTGGGGTGTGCGTGGTGTGCGTGCGTGCGTGCGTGCGTGTGTGTGTGTGTGTGTGTGTGTGTGTGTGTGTGTGTGTGTGTGTGTGTGTGTGTAGCAGACCTGCTCAGCCTCTGGCGCGGCTTAAAATCCCGTAAGCTCATGCAGGCAGGGGGCCTCTGGCGCGGCGTGAAACCCCGTAAGCCCATAGGTTGTGTGTGTGTGTGTGTGTGTGTGTGTGTGTGTGTGTGTGTGTGTGTGTGTGTGTGTGTGTGTGGCAGACCTGCTGAGCCTCTGGCGCGGCTTAAAATCCCGTAAGCTCATGAAGGCAGGGGGCCTCTGGCGCGGCGTAAAACCCCGTAAGCCCATAGGTTGTGTGTGTGTGTGCGTGTGCGTGTGTGTGGTGCGTGTGCGTGCGTGCGTGTGTGTGTGCGTGTATGTGGTGTGCGTGTGTGTTGGGTGTGCGTGGTGTGTGTGTGTGTGTGTGTGCGTGTATGTGGTGTGCGTGTGTGTGGGGTGTGTGTGTGTGTGTGTGTGTGTGTGTGTGTGGCAGACCTGCTGAGCCTCTGGCGCGGCTTAAAATCCCGTAAGCTCATGAAGGCAGGGGCCTCTGGCGCGGCGTAAAACCCCGTAAGCCCATAGGTTGTGTGTGTGTGTGTGTGTGTGTGTGTGCCTGTGTGTGGTGCGTGTGCGTGCGTGTGTGTGTGTGCGTGTATGTGGTGTGCGTGTGTGTGGGGTGTGCGTGGTGTGTGTGTGTGTGTGTGTGTGTGTGTGTGTGTGTGTGTGTGTGTGGGTGTGTGTGTGTGTGTGGGTGTGTGTGTGTGTGTGAGTAGCAGACCTGCTGAGCCTCTGGCGCGGCTTAAAATCCCGTAAGCTCATGAAGGCAGGGGGCCTCTGGCGCGGCGTGAAACCCCGTAAGCCCATAGGTTGTGTGTGTGTGTGTGTGCGTGCGTGCGTGCGTGCGTGCGTGTGTGTGTGTGTGTGTGATTAGAAGGAAGGAGAGACGGAAGTGGAGTCGAAATGGCCGAGGAATCAATGCCTAAATACAGTCCTCAGAAATGTCAACTGCACGCTCTTCCTCAACCTCTCAGCATGGAGTCCGAGGAAGCGCCGTTAAGCTACCCCAGAGGAGTTCTGGGACGGAGCCCGACATCAGTGGACATTTCCGCAAGGCTGAAGACAAACTCTTAATCTTCAGCAGAGTTCCAGACAATGTTCCCTCTAATTTTTTTCCGCCGTGCGCGCATTGGCCTGCCGCGTGAGCAGTAAAATTTTGTGACCTTTAAAGCCTACTAAATATATTGTACGTACAGTACGTGCAAGGTTGTAGGGGCCTACATCTGTTCAAGTTCTCTGCCCCTGGGCAGGCTCTAACTTCGAATGGCTAAATGCGACTCCAGAAGGTTAGGGAGGTGGTTTCTCGTTGCCTTTCCATCGGTGTTTTTACTGAGACACTATCTCCTGCGTTGATATCCTCCATCGTCCTTCTTTCAGACTCCTAATCTCGCGGGATTCGATTATACCGGCGACGACTCGGTCGTCCACTGCGCTCTTTGTCCCTAGTGAGGTTACCTCGTGAAGGAGGCGTGGGCGTGGTGGGCATTTGGGGTAGCAAAGGCGTGTAGAAAGGATTGTTCCTCCATTTTCACCATAAGACTTACATTAAAAGCCTATAAAATCGCATCATATAAAACAAAAAAGGCTAAGGTCAAGTTGAAGTAAGTAAGTAGCATTTATGTGAATGGGACAACATTGTAATAGAATTGTATATAATTATTACGGAATTAGGCCTACATATAACCTGTAGGCGCATTTCAAATTCGTGATTACATGAACAAAATGTAAGCTTAATTGACAAGCACAACTTCTTCAAGTTGTGTGCCCATAATTATGCCCGGTCAAACATCCGATGACGCCAATCAACATAGCAATTAAGTAAGATTAATCGATTCACAATACTACTTTCTACGATTGCATTACCAGCGTGTACATGGTTCAAGTTGCTTCCTAAGCAATTTCTTCACGTCCGTAAAAGGCTATAAAATCCATGTAGGGCAGGTTATAAAAAGGCCCAAAAATTAAGCTTAGATTTTCTCGCGTCTGTCTTTGTGAGACTGCTAAAGAGCATAGCCTACAAATGATCCAGGTCAATTTGTTTGACCAGAATAAATATCTTAATTCTGATTATGGCCTACACAGTCCAGGCGGTCAAACTGAAGTCCATTACGCATTTTGTCTTCTTTGCATTCATAAGGCTGAAGCCACGTTCACACTGCATGCTAGATGAATCGGCAAATATCTTAAATATCTTAATATCTTAATATCAAATATCTTAATATCTTAATATCAAATATCTTAAAATATCTTAAAGTTTTCGATTGCAATGTATTTAAAGTCACGATACTGCTTGCAAGCCTGCTTCTCGTATTCGTCGCCAGTTTTGTCAAGTAGTTTACAGTATTTCACTGCTAATCTAGCAATCTCGGTTTGCCCAAAATCATAACTTTGTGTGTCTGCCAATAGGCATAGCTCACTTTCCATTCGAGTATTTCATCTTCTGGAAATCTGCAGTCATATGTAGTGTGTACAGGTCACATGGCTTTGTAGAGAGAGAGACAGAGACAGATTGCTACAGAGATAGAGTGAGAGAAACCAGAGAGAGCGAATGAGACAGCGAAAGAGAGACGAACAAGGCAGGTATTATTTCGAACACCCTCGGTCATGGGTCAGAGATGAGTGATCTGCCGTAGAAGGCATGCAGCTGTTGTAAGCTTCCGAATCATGCCTGGCTGCATATTGGTGTGTACAACGGAGTATGGCTTCTTCTGTGGGTCCACTACTCTGACACATCGGGTGACTTAGACAGACCCCACACATACTAATACACCTGTTGCTGTCTGTATCAATTAGGTCCTATCATGAAGCGTTCGTTCTATACAGTGCAAAGAGGCCGAGATCTACACGGGAAGACATTTCTTAACACAAGCCTTGTTTGGCCTTTTGAACATCGTAGGCTAAATATGTCATCAGCTGGAATAATGGGCAAAATTTAGCATTGAAATTAAAAATGAGAAATTTGTGCGCTAGGAGGAAAATGTTGTGCGCGCTAGTTTGAAATGCCGTGCGCGCGCGCCCGCGCGCGCAGCTTAGAGGGAACATTGGTTCCAGACGCCTAGGCTATACCTACTCTGTGGGCGCCATGCGCTCTAGCGGTTTTCGGTTAGGCCTATACGTGAGCGAAGTTCATAGAACAGTTTTGTAGACTTTGTTGGTATGATTAAGTCATCAAAAAGTGACAACATGTCCGTATGGTGAACTTGGTGAACTGTATTTCTGACTGAACTGTTAGTAATTAAGCATCGATTAATTATTTATTTTCTCATGATCAAAACATTTATGTAATATACGATGTTCAGGGTCTTTGTTCAAGATGGCCAGGCTCAAAACTTATTGAACGCCCCTTGTACTTGGTTGAGAAGCATCTATAAGGTAAAGTAAGGTAGGCCTTAAGATGTCGTTAAACACTGGATAGTAGCCTACAGGCCTTACTAGAGCTGTAGACTTCTAATTAAAGAAGATTAAGTGTACCTATTGCAAGAGAGCGAAATCAAGGTGTGACTGAACTATGGAAGTTTTTGACAGGAATGGCAGTAATGTGCGCATATATCTGAACATTCGTATGCAAGATAAGATTGATGCGTCAACGGTTCTAATAGCCACAAGATGCTAAAAAAATTGGATATTTCTAATTACCACAATCGTAATTAATGGCGTGGCATCCATTTTAAACGGGCAGAAGTGGTGAAGGATCTCATCCGACCAATTCATTGAAAAATGAACAGGGTCGTGGTCATATGGTCACTATAGAAAATTGTCCACATTTAGCCTACATTATTTTGTACGACTCCTATTAATTAAAGCAGCCATGGCATGATCAAATCAAATCAAATCAAATCAGTCTTTATTGTACCGTGAGCAGTGCATGTAACATCATACAATGTAAAACATTCACATTGAAACATTCACTGTTATTACATTTATTATAAAGGTAAATTAACACGATAAGCACTGATCATGGAACAAGGGCGACCCAAAAGGGGCGCAAGCCCCGCTAGTTTAGGGTAACCCACATTCCGAATTACATATTGACGGTGGGTGCATTATTATTAACAGAGTTCGTAGTAAGGATCACAGAATCAGCGCGTGCTACTCATAACACAGGCAGATGACAATCAGTTGGCAAAGCTGTTGGCAAAGCTGGATCAGTAGGCCTAATATTAACCCATGCAAACAAAATCTTTTGAGTTTAATTGATTCAATCTTTTCTATCTACTAATCTCCTTTGGTTTTCAAATATTTTATCCATTGATTTTTAAAAGATCCAATTGTAGTAAGGTTTCGAATGCTCAGTGGTATACTATTCCATATCCTAGGTCCAATAGAACGAAGTGAGAATCGATAATAGTTAGTTCTTGTACATATTTCAGAGACCCCCATGGCTGATCTTGTAAAATGATTATGTATTTCAGTTGTTTTAGTAAAAAATTTAGGAAAAGAATTTGGCAACAGATTATTTAGATACTTATACATAAAGATACCAACTTGCACTGTATACTTATATCATGAAATTTTATGATATTATATTCCGTAAATCTAGTTTTAGTGTGTGAATGTCGCTTGTCAAGTGCAATTACTCTTATGGCCCTCTTTTGCAGTATTGAGAGCTTCTTCAGTCTTGTGGGATAAGTATAGATGCCCATATAATATTACCATAAGTAAAGTACGGATATATTAATGTGTAATACAAGCTTTTTCGTATATAGTCAGGTATGAGATACGATATTTTTGCTAGTATAGGCCCTACCTATATTCTTGGCTATTTTTGTTGCAACAGCATTAATATGATGTTTCCATGATAAGCATTCATCAATAGGCCTATATGATCAATGATCAAAACACAATTCTCTTTGATCATGGTATAAGAACTTGTATAAGAACTCTTCAAGTGTCACAACGAACATTTCAGAATATACAATTAAGTACATTCTGTTGAAACCAATTTTTCCAAGATGCAAGATTTTCGCAACAGGAATATTTAAATCACAAACACTGATCAAACAAGAGTGAAACCAAAGCCAAAGTTAATACTTAATCTCACAAGTCGAATAAATTCAATAATTATAATCTGTAAGTGATCAGCAACGACTGTTCAAGAAAATAAAATCACCTCAATCATTACTCCATGGTGTACTATGCAAAAGGCATACAAACTTTATGGCCAATGTCTATACATTCTGAATCAACACAGTTGCAGTGTCTGAATCAACACTGTTGGTATACAACCCCATGCATTCCCTCGTCCTCTGTTGCTGATAGGCCTACCTTCTGTTCATTTTTTCAGACAAAATCTCATCCATTCGCTTTACATTAGGCCTACAATCTCTTCTAGACTCACTTACCCCCTCTTAGTTAATAAATGTTTCTATATGGCATACGGGATATAAAGTTTTTATAATTTTTTTATTTTTATAAAATTGTTATAAGTTAGTAATCATAATCGTAATGGTTATCTTCAAACGTCTAAAGCGCCACTCGAAGGCCAAGCGCAGGGCACCAGCCTATTCACGAGCGCTACGTCAACCCATTGCCTTCTAGATACTGTATCTAGAAGGCAATGGTCAACCCTGCCTATCAATTTTGATTTGACTAAGCACCTGTGAATAAGCTGGTTCCCGCAACTTCGCTTTTCTGTGCGCTGTAGAAATCTCGAGTTACGATTACGATACGGGGTTTCCAGTGTGCTATATGGACTCAGTGTAGACTCAACGAAAGTGCGGGCCCTCAAAACTGCGGGCCCGGGTACTGCAGCACCCTTAGCCCCCCCCCAATTCGGGCCTGTATGCAATCTAAAAAAAACAAAATTTCTTCTGATTTCTTTACAGAATTGACAACTTTCTACTAGACGTGGAAGCCCAGATTACCGCTTTCAGAAGAGCCACGTCTGATATCGGCATTCCATTAAAACGTATACGTTTTTGTGTAGTATGCTGAACTGTAGATATTTTTTATTCATACAAGCATAGAAAAAGAAACAAGAACTTTTTGTCAAGAAGCAAAAACAGGTGAGAAATCTTATCTACGTTGATGGCAAGTTCATCAAAAGAGGAATATACAAATAGGAATTGGCGTTTCTGTGATATCCGAAGGGGAATGGGGTATCGACCAAAGATGTTATTAATAACATCTTTGGTATCGACAGTAAACCCGACTTGGACACCCCTTCACCGGGCTCAAGGCTTTGGCTTATTTTAAAGGATTATTTTACTGGGAAAATGGTTCATTCAGGTTTAATTTCGACATAAGACTTATTCACTGTGTTTTGTGTAGGATGCTTGATAGCGTTATTTAAGTTTTGCGTTACTGTACAACAAAGCACTACTTTTTAAAATGAAAAGCAGTTTGAAACCTTGGCGAATTTCACTTGTGTTGCAGCCTGGGACTAATATTGCTGTCCCAGGTTGCAGCAGTAATCAGAAAATGTTAAGGTTACAACGGCAGTGCAAGAACCAGATAGTTATAATCAGTTTGATAATTTTTCGTTTTGGAGTCCTCTGTGGTGTCCGTAGCTCTAAGAACTCCCACAATGGTGTAGAAATTGAATGTTGCACCATTCAGTAAAGCTAATGCCAAAAGTAAGTAACTGTTTAAGAAATTGTTACTGTAACCAACACGAATGCATACATTAATCATAAATATACCAGAAATTATTACAGTACTTTTATAATAAAGCAGTATGAAAGTATGAATGATATTTCGGTTAAACCATAGTTTATGTTGCTAAATTAGTACCGCATGCACATCCATAGTTTACATTGCTAAATTCTTTCAGGTTAGGTCTATTTTCACTCTGATGGAATTGGTAGATGGTTCGTTAATTTTTCCGCCATTTGAGGATAACGTGTGAACCGTGTGTACAATGTACATATGTAGCTGACGTCAACTGTGACTGAAGCATGAGCCATTTTCTGGAGTGCCATGTTTTCAATATGCAATGACAGAACTGTGTTGTTCAGCAACTTATGCAACGGGATTGAAAACATGGTATTAATTTAGCAACGTAAACTACGGTTTAACCAATTTTTTAAAAGTTGTTATGCTTCTTTAGAATGATGTCTACCATGATGGAGTATGATATAATTCCTCCATGTTTTCCTGAAGATAGTGACCCAAAATCTTTGCTTTCTCAACTCAGGTAAACTTATAATCTGTTTTGATCTAGATGTGTAAACTAATTTAATTTAACGAGACAGTCTTACTGTAGTGCAGAGATCTGTCTGGAGATTTTAGAATTCATTGAGATGTAATATAAAGTAATGTAAGTGACTACTTTTTAAATTGAATGGCTGTACTGTGAGGAGTTCTATTTGTATTGCCTTGATCTTTGGTTTCAATAAAAATATATTAATATTGATTGATTATATTGATTGGTATTTAAGTTAGAAATGATAGTTTATAGAACACTGTGAATAGTGCTCAAGTATACCCCCTCTGCCCTGGGAGCCAAAGAACTGACAAAGATTGTGGTTGATAGTCTTTGACCAAGCCCATGTACTTTGTAGATACTGCCCTGTGACCCGAACACGTCACTATCACTTCCGCCCTTGGGCCCATAGTTTTGACCTGCCCCTAAAGGATGACTGAAATTTTATATCTTTGGCCCTTTACAGAAATGCATATTAGTAGTTATTATCTCCTGGACTGACAGTAGCATAGAATATGAATTGATCTAACTGCAAATAGTTATGTAAATAAGTTACGTTCTTGTCAGCTTATAAATAACGAATATTGATTGATTGATTGATGTTTGGTAGTTCTGTCGATAGGGACTTACCTAATCTAATCACTTTTATAATAGAACTGTTATCATAATAAACAAAGCATCAATCATTGGTCTTTGCTCAGTGGTCAACCAGTTTAGTGGAGTAATATGCTGATATGTAGAGGTTTTCACTATGGCTCTGGCGAAAGAATTTTGAACCGTTTGTAGTTTGTGCAAAATCTTTTAGCAATCCTTGTGAGAAATGAAGTGTGCATTCGTCGAACTGGCAAGAAACCAAAGCAGTTCCAGTGAGTAGTGACCCAAATGAAGTGGGATATAGTGGTAACAAGAGCAGGCCCTGCACAGAACCCTGTGGAACCCTACAGTTCAAGATATTTTCATTGAACATTTTCATTGAAATGATTTGTTTCGAACTTATTGAATATGACGGTGCAGGTAAGATGCAAACCAGCTTAAGGGCAGGAGCCATACAGACGTGGCTAGGGTGAAATTTTACCATGAATTTAAATAACTTGATTGAGAGAAGCAGCTTGTGACTGAGACACAAGGCTGTATTAAATTCTATCCACATATTGAACCAATGATTACTGTATTTTGAAATTCTGAAATTTTGCAGTGCGAGGAAAACTGCATTAGGGAGTGCAACTATTCACTGGTGTATCAGTTGAGTCTACAACGGCCCCTGAGTTGTTTGGTCAGTGTTGATGCCAGGTTAGGCTGCAGGAGACTGTGAGTTGATAGGGAAAAATGATTATGAGAGCAACGGTGGTCATAGGATTGTCCAGGATCAAGTGCCAGATGAGAGGCAAGTAAAGGAGAGCTTATATTTATAATTGATAGGGAAGAATTAGTGAACCGATGGAGGGTCTTATGAGTTTGTCCACATAGAGCATAGATTCATGACGAGCCAAGCTGCTTTGGGTTCCCAGTCGCTTTTAGTACACTCTTGTTGTTAAGTGTTGAGGAGCAGTTGCAGAATTTGAGAGAGGAAGAGATTGCAGGCCAAAATAGAGATACATATTTATGAGGAAAGTGAGTAGTTAAACTAAATGCAAAAACGAGAAAGTGAGTTATATATGCTGATGTTTGTGCATTACTAGTAGATGTGTTTTTGGAACATTGATTTTGGCAGATAAATACAATTTCAGCTGGAGGCAATGGACTCATTTCATCCTAAGGCCGTTGGTTAACTTTGCTGTCACTAGATGCAGGTTATGATTAAAGTTGTTAGCATATCTGTCATCATTTATGGTTTTAGAAAGATGAGAAACCAGGTCATTGGAAGCAACCGACAGAAGAAGGCTGTCATGAAGATGATGATTGTACCAAGGTATCATCAGATTGCTCTAAGTGTCTATAAGTTGTTTTATGCTTACGACTTGATAACATAGATTATGAAATGTCTGATATTTGTCCTTAAAATAATTTTTTTTATTTGCCTTCAAAGCTGCAGAGAATTAACGTCTCATCAACAGTGCATGTATGCTGTATTCACTCTGCAAATAGCATGTTGCTGTCGATAACATTAAATAAGCATATTTTTCTTATGTGAAGTTCTTTACTTCATTAGTTGTATTTTTTGTAATAACATTTCATGATAAATTTTAACTTGAATTTGATGTACTTTACACTTCAGACTTTTGAGCTTCATGGAGAATGATGAATTGCCAGTTGAAACAAAAATCGAAGCAGCCATTGTTCTTGGCAGCCTTGCCAAAGGTCCAGTAACTGTAGTTCAAGAGCTTGTTGATGCGAAGATTATTCCAATTCTTCTAAAGGGTAAGGTTCGATCATGAATTGTAAGGAAGCCTAGAAGATGTTGACTCCAGTTTTCAATTTCATTATCAGCTGGGTTATGCCAAAAAGTTGACAGAGATACAAGTGTGCGTGTAAGGCGTTGCCTGCATGAATACCATATTTTCTGACTATAAGATGCAGTTTTATACATGAACTTGTAGGTATGCGTTTTATAGAAAGGGGTGATTTATGTATGAACTTTAAAAAATGTTGAACCACGTCTGAAGTACATCTCTGAAAAATGAATAATAAGGAAAGATATTAAAATGTATTCTTCTGGCTGAGGATGACTGATCAATTTGAGTATTTTCCGGTTAAATATTATACTCTATTGCTATTAAAAGTAGTGTAAGACTATATTATTGTGAGTCTTGTGCAGCTAGAAATCTCCCAGATGTAAACTGTCTGATGTGCCGGCTTTGGCATCTTGTATTGACTGCAGCTTGCTGAGCTTATTTGCTTCCAGCAATGTGTGCTAGATTGCAAGAGACTGGGACCAATCCATGTTGCAGTTTCTTCCAATTGTCATTTCTTGTGATACAAATGGCTGCACTGGCACATCTTGCTTCTGTCCAAGATGAAAACAAAATATGGTGAAAGAGTTCTCTACTGCTGGACTGATCTTACTTATTCCAAGTGCAGCTTGTATGAGCTCAAACATGAGCTGAAACGGTCTTTTACATAAGGCATTTAGACTAGGCAGCTGAAGGACTCACAGGTCTGCACGCATGGACTGAAACACGGATATTCTACTTTCCTTGGCTGTATCAGGACACTTAATACAATGCCTTTTAAGTGCCACTTAAAGTGTGTTTAATTAATAATTGTAAATAAAGGTTGATTGTTGCAGGTTTTTAAACCAGTTTAAAACCTTCTGGTGATCCAATCAAAGCTAACGTTTCGCTTTTTCGTGATCTCTTACATACTTATCAATACTTAGCATGTTAATAACACTTGAACTGACTTATGATACCAGGAACTATAAGTTTGCTGCCCATAAAATTAACTTGCATGCAGTAGGTAAATAAATGAGAATTCTTAATGCTTGACTTGATATCCTTGTTTGTGATAGGTATAGTTGCACGAGACTCTACTCAGCCGTACGTTGAAGCCTGCTTGCGATGTCTTCGATCTATTTTATCCAGTGTGAAAGATATGTCACATGTTATTTATGAGGTATCATCTTAGTGCTGATTTTATGACTTATTTTAATTGGTCATTTAGAAATATGTAAAATGTCAGATATATTTAAGTTGTGTATTGTAATGGCACCTTGCTATCTGGCTTTCTGATTTAACATCCATTACAATGATTTGATACTTGAAAAATGTGCTTATGTTTTAAATATAGAGTTCTGGCCTTCCTTCCTTAAGTCTGTAGGCTCACTGCCCATTGATGTCAATCACATATTTCCACTTGTTGACCTTTCAGGTGTTGACGATCCTAACAATGTCGTCACCACCATGACCCTGCATTTGATTGTTACCATCACATCTCATTGGTGCATGCTGTCAGAACCAAGTGAACTGCAGCATTATTTACTTGAATATCTGAACAGGAATACACTGCTGTTCAGACTAATAGCTGAATAGTAATCCCAAATGCCGTGCAGTCAGTACTCTGTTCACGACACAGGTTTACAACTTCTTCTGAAATTTGTCTTCTTATGGTCCAAAATAAATAAGTTATTAAACATGGACTGTTTTTTTTATCATGATGGGAGTTATTTAGGAAATTATTTGTCATAACAAATTACCTGAATAAACTTATTCTGATTATAAGGTTTGTTCGATTACGATTGTTGATAAGATTTCGTATTTTCATTGCAGGATTCATTCACTATTCAGCATTTCATCAGTATCCTACAGATGTCCGTAGACACGCAGGAGTGCGTCTCTACTATTTTCGCCCACTGTTGTGTTGTAAGTACAAAATCTTTAGACTTGTGTGTTTCTTAGTCTAAGTAAGTTGGTTAAACATTGAGCAACATGCTGTGCCATTTTACCTCAGTGTCTGGAGTTTGATTGCTATTATATAAACTGTATTTGATGTTGGTTGCTCTCCTTCCAAAGTTTAGAGGTACACATGACCATATGACAGAATAATGACGGCACAGAGCAATTGTGAGTGAAGCACTTGCTCAAGGTCCCTGCACAGTAACTGCCTTGGGTGAGGTTTGAACCCGTACTCTTCGCGTTGCAGGCCATCTGTTCTAACCAGTCGGCCACCCTGCCATTGTATCATATAGAAGGTTTGAAGGCATCAGGAAAGGCATTCTGTTGTTATATTGCTGTGGTCATCCTGGGCTTTGTGGAAATGTCTTTCAAGCTTTAGACGAAACATTTCAGAACTGCTTGTTTACCTGATAAGGAAATGTACCGTACTGATAAGTCAAACATGCTTTGTTTCAGTCAATCATTTTGGCTTTTAATTACAGATATTGTCATTAAGCTTGATTGATACAAGCAAGAGTGGGTTTAATAATAATTATAAGTATAATTATAATGGTAATAAATAATTGAGTTAGTTTGTTCTGAAAGTGCCTGTTGTGCATCTTTATGCAGACTCAAGAACATCAGGTGATACTTTCGGATCAAGGTGTTGTTCTTCCTCTTGTTTTCCTCATGGCCACGAATAATTACAGGGTAAGTACCAATGTCAGCCAGAGAGTATACTACGGTCAGTCAGTACTATTGTCAGTGCTCTTGTTTATTTGGTACACTTTTATTATTCGTGGTAATTGGATTTAATTGTCTTGCATTTAATTGATATCCTGTCATTAAAACTACTCTATCTAGTTATGAAACATCTTGAAGTTCACACTTTATGACGTTTCTCTGCATCTGTGTGGTGTATTTTATCATCAGAAAATATAAAAAAAACTGAATTGCAGTTACCTGTGTTTCAGCTTAGTTTTCCAAACACCTTGTGTTTCAGCTATTTCTGAAACTGTAATTTCAATCACCAATTTTTATAGCACTTCTCCAGGTAGTTGCCTTGACTTGAGTTACTAGGGAAGGAAGATAGCAACTTGAGTGAAAGAGTGATTAAAAACAAGTTCGAAAAAGTTAATTAGGTGATTCCCTTCCCTTCCAAATTCGAAATGGCTGTCGGCATAAAGTGCCAGCAACCTTTATAGTTTCAGATTGAGAAAGCAGTTGGTTCGTCTCTCCATATAGATCTACCATCAAGCATTGGCCCATCATTTATTTCTTGCTCAGTTTGCTGGTAGAACAGAAATTATGATATCTATCTGTCTAAATGGAAATTGAACCCAGAAATCTAAATTGGCTATATGGTACACTGACCACTAGGCTACCATGCCACTCGTTAAAGTGGTAAAATGTGTTAAAGTTTACTCGTTAAAGTGGTAAATGTGTTAAAATGGTGAAAGTGGTTGGATTTTAGGTACAGATGGCAGCCCTACGTGCACTTTCAGCTCTGTGCTACCGTAATTTGACTGTATCAGCCGCCATTCTAGCATGTATGTAGGTGATGAACAATTTTGTCTTATTTGGTGATAAGATTTGATATTTTTGGTAGTTAAGCTGCATTGGAATAAAAATTAAGGAATATATTAAAACTTTAAGTTCTTTAACTTTTAGATACACAAGAGACTCATTATCATATGCTTCACTGAGGGTTAGGGATAAGGATACCCAAATTAATTCACCTATAGAAAGTAAATGTTTTATAGAAAGTGACTGCATTTAAGGCAGTTCTTAGTATGACTTTCACTATACAGCACTCTAAAGAGTGTCTGGTATATGTAGAAAATATTAGTTACTGTGAAGTAACAGTAGTGTAACCTTATGGTTTTTAAAACCTATAGTAGGATACACTGGAATTATTGTACCACTTTCAATGCTTCATTAATTCTGTATGATTCCTTTTCCATGATTTATTAATTCTGTTTGCTTTTGTGCAAAACAATAACTTATAACTGTAGTGACCAAAATGTGATTACTAGGTGCTTTGTGTTTATACTGAGTAATTTTTCCTAATTGGTTTCTTTGTTAACTTCACAATAGGCCTACTTGCCTTTCAGTTTGTCACCTTTTACAGGTTTCATTGTCTTTGTTTAGGTTGTGTCAGTGAAGCTACTGTGCTGGAAACATTAGAACGGTTTCAGGAAAGAGACAAGACAACTGAAATGCAAATGGCTGCCGCTAAATGGTGTGTGCCTGGATCTGCCTCATTCTGTAGTTACTTGTACGAATAATTCGTAACCTACATATAAATATGAAGGGCTTGTAAAGATGTAACAAGTAACAGTGAAATTCAACAATGCAATCTATTTAGTTTAAAGACCTGAAACGGTTGCTGCTATTCATGGGTTTATTATGCCACCACTAAATTTAGGTTTTCACTAAAATTGCTTTACTTTTTTGATTTTTAACGTTTGAGTGAACTATCTCCTTTTTATCGTAACCAAATCAGTGATGTTCCTGTGCTGGCTATTTTGGCTATTTTTTTAGCTTGACGTACATATGTCGTGCTGGAGCATTAAACATGGATAATCCAGTCATCTCGCACAAGGTTAGGGAATCTGCTAACATACTCAGTTTTCTTGTTAGACTAGACTTTCTGATTTCTAAAATCAACAACTTCTTATCCATGATCTGGGTGTGTTTCTGGATAGAGAACTATCTTTACTGGCCCTGCTTCAGTCGGTTGTACTAGATATGGGTCACAAGGTGCAACCTGTCATTTAGCACCACCATCTATTCATTGTGACTTACCTCAGTTACTGTAATTCCATCTTTGCAGCTCTGCAAAGTTTGGTTGTCCCAGCACTTTCCTTGCATGTGCTGCACCAGTTGTGGCCAAATGCCAAAATACTCTGAGGCTGTAGAATCTGAGAACACAGCACCTGCTTCCTGTTGCAGAATAAACAGCACTCGACTGGACGTGCTTGAATGGGCCTCGCTTGTCAGTACTGTCCACCATGCATCAGTAGCTTTGTGTTTCAGTCTTGAACAAGAGCTGGCTTGATGATCCTCTGCAGCCATGAGGAGATGCTGGTGCTGCACTTTGACTTGAGCCCATGATGCTTTGTCCTCTTGAAGCAATTATCAGGGGAGTGTGGGATGAATTGGATCAACATATAAGTTACACTGCAATAAGAGGTTGGCAGGCACACCTTACTGCCTGCGTCGAAGCCAAAGGAGGACATTTGAGCACAAATTATAGCTTAATGCGTGATAGTTAAATTGGTTTGTTTTCCATACTTTATTAAAATTTAATTGTTATTTTGAATGCTCATTATTATGATGCTTTATGTGGGTGTCACTTTTTTAATTGCCATGTATTTGTAAGTGTAAACCATGTGCATTGTGCATGACATGATGAACAATGAACCAAGGGAAATTGGTCTAGGAGGGAAATGACCAGCAAGAAAAGCTTCAGGGAAAATGTGTGGGGAAAGTTTCTTGGGAGCAGATGTTCTGATACCCTGGATGCATGGGTACATACTTATTTAAACAAATGACATGTAGATAGGTGAACTTGAGTCATTATGTAATTAAAACTAGGGGATTGTTGCTGTCAAATTAAAGACTACGATTTGTTTACTGTACAGCATATTTTATGCTTTTTCGAATCTAGGCTAATATTGTTGGTGTGTGACATAATACACAGAATACTAAAAATTAATACTTAGTACTAAATCAACACTCTAATCAACATATTACCAGAATGTTGCAAATGACTAAACTTAACAGTCACATGTTTCAAATTGCTTACCTTCTGTAGCGTAACTTCAGGTTTCTCTGACATATTAGATTTTAAGTTGGGTTCTTCAGCAGATAGCAAATTTGAGTAGAGTTTCACTTAAAGAACCCACGGACAATGTGCAGCATGACAATGGTGCTATAGAAGTAATTAGATTAGATTAGATTAGATTAGATTTGAAACATGCATTTATCATTGGTTATGTAAAGCCAATGTAGATAGGCTGTATGTTAATCTGGATTTGAATGACTTACCATCTACCAGCCCTGCAAACACTGGATACCTTCATCAAATTTTAGTCTTAGTGATGATAATAACCCATGGGGGATCTTCATTAACTTAGTTGAAGCAGCAGAATTGCTGTTGGAGTGTCATATCGGTGTAAGGAATTGCATGTTTCAGACCGTGCTTATGGCTTAATATTTATTTAAGTGGTTGTTTTTGGTGATGTTAGACCCTGCCAACACTTGTGCGTATGTGCAAGCCCGATAAGACATGGGAGGAAAGAGTTGAGGGTGCTGAGACATTGGGCTACCTAATTGAGGTTGATGTACAGCTTCAGAGCATAGCTGCCATATCAGACCACATCATAAGTACGCTGGCTGAGTACTTCAAGTACCCGGGCTCCCCACCGGATGCCGCTCTGATGCCCACAAAAAAGGTAAGATCATTGCATAGAAAAGGTTTTGTCTTACTTTTGCCTTTAATTCTGAGGAGTTGTTATCAGACAGAATTGCAGCCTACTATAATTCATTCTGCATTTATTATCCAGACAGCAGAGCCAAATAATTGTTGCTGTTGGTTTTTTCTTTTGTGAGCTGCACTGTTTTTCCAACTGAAAAGCGTACCTTTCAGAGTGAAGTGTATCTTTTTGGCATGGGTTGATTGTCACTGTCATGTTAGAAACTTAGATGATGTGCCCTCATAAGATTGCTTTCATTTGTTGTCTCACTTTGAGCAACTCTCGGAAGGCCACATACGCTGAAGGCCGTGACTTTTGTAAGTTGTTAAAGTGAGTATTAATATGTTTCGGCTTCAGACACTCTCCTTGATTTATTTAGTTTATGTAGATACAAAGGCAGATACGTAGCAACAAAGAACGTGGCCCCCTCCGACTCCGAACATACGTCCGGGGCCCCTTACCATGCGGAAACTGGAATGCGGTAATATACTATATACAGGGTTCATATTATGTATACATAGGCCTACGCCCTACAGTGTATATGTATTCCATTTCCGTATTTACGCAAAGCGCTTCGCAAGGCGCTTCGAGCCTTGTTCTCTGCAAGTTGGTTAATCATTGGTTATTTTTTGCAACATTTAGGGGCCCCCTTCCAGGAATGGGCCCCTCCAGTCGGAGGGTACGGAGGGCAGTCACTACACCTCTGTACAGAGGTGACGGAAGATTCTCTAAAGTTTTGCGTAGTTCCCTTGAGGCTGTTGATTGTTGTAACGATCAACAGAAGCAGAATGACTTACCAGGGAGTTAAAATTGTTACAGGATGACATCATCGTTGGCAATGACCTACGCCAAGCTGCTTTCCGTGCGTATGCTTCTCTTTGTGCCAATAGTGAAGAAGTTCGAAAGAAGGTGAGTTCAGATAAGTTAGCATGTGCATGTATTGTACCAGTAAGTTTAGAAGCAGAATTACTTCTGCCAAACAATCCCTTAACTATTGGATTATTCAGCTTAAGAAGTACTTTGGATGATTTGTCCTTGTAAATTGTAATATCATCATTGCTCTAGGGAAATTAGTAATAATGGATTCTTTACATCCTGATTACTGTTGTGGTGCTAGGGTTATCAAATGTCTTGTTTTTCTTAATTAATTTAATATGGGAATTTATTATAAACTAGTTAATTGCAATTGGCATTTGGTTTACTAACAAGCAGTGCAATGGTATGAGATATAATGAATTTAAATGTGAGACCAAACGGTAAGTAACTGGCTAACTATGTAATCAGAAATATGTGGACTGGTTACCATGGTGATGGTATCGCCAGCTAATGAAATCGCTTAGAATGACATTCTTTGGAAATTAGTTTGAGAGTTGACAAGAAACGGTCGCGGTGAAAGGATGTTTTGAGATGCAAAATAATTAATCCTCAGTTTTTAAGCGTTGAAGTACTCTTCTCGAACATTGTGGTTGCGGAGAAAGTTTGAGAACTTTCAAAAGCAAAACTGCTAAGACTTGCAAGAATATTAAATGAATTCTGTCAGCCGTGTTTGATTGGTCAAAGTGATTTTGGTATCATGGATATACTCTGCATTGGTTTACGTGAACGAGTTGAACTATGGAGTTGTCTACTATGGCCTATGTAAGGTTATCGTTCAAGCAGCCAAAATGGACATATCTAACTCTGTAACATCATAATCCTGTCTACAATCAATTTGTACTGCCTTGGCCCAGCACCGGGCGTTTGCTGTAGTGGGTCCCACGATCTGGAATGACCTTCCCCCTGTGCTCAGGGCCAAAGTAATGACTGGCTTTTCCTCATCGGTGTTGCGTTCCCTAAAGGCATTTCTGTTTCCCCGGGGCTTCTGTGCTGAGAGCGCCTCTGAATAGTTATTCTGCGAGAGGCGCTTTATAAATTTCTAGATTCAATACAATACTCCACGTCAAATGAATGGTTACTTGCCATCGACCTAAGAACACACGAATTATGAGAGAAAGACATTTCAAGAAGAATCCGAATTCTTTTCTGTGATTTCCTTCAACTATGGGACAATACTCTATCATGATGGTCTACTTCAAAAGCCAGATATTGATTATTTGCTTAATATAATTGTCAAATCTATACCATTATGTCTGATGTTTATCTTGACGTAGATTACTCTAAGTAATGTAATATATTCCTTTCAGCCTAGTGTGATGAGGCTATTAATTCTGAGCACTGCAATTGCCATTACTGGCGTTTTCTGTGCAGGTTTTGAATACAGTTTCTTCAAAACAAATTTGTTTGGATTTAATTGAAATTCATTATTAATTTGCCAGTGTTACTTATTGCATTTAAAACCACTGATGAAAGAACTATTTGATAAATACCTGCGGCAAGTCTACCTGAGTCTACAGCATAAATACTGCATGAAATATGCATTTAGGCCTGCAAAACATATACAGCCATGTTGATTCTTACAAAAACGTAAAATATTTTCCATCTAGTACCGATTACCGGTATATTGATTAACTGTGGTATTCATTTCTCTTTACCTTGTCTTGACTTGCGGCTAAGAAGATTTGGCAACATATGGATGATGCGTACAAACTTACAAAGACTTGTTCGTATTCATGTTCATTACAGTCTTTTTCTTGTGTTTGACCTTAACATTAAACTGATTCCTTAGGTGAAGTATCATTTATATAAAGACTAAGTGACAAGGTATTTCTCAAAACTGCTGTATTAAGACATGAAATGTAAAAGAAACAATTGTTGACTTTTTAAGTTTGACATCAGCTTTCTACTGATGCTTGCCACTTTAGAGCTGTTATTGTCCAGATTGCATTTTGACTTTTCATCCATGAAGCAGGATGAAATTAAGTTTGACTTCTGTGGTATTTCTTTGGTACTGTAGGTGACTGAGACTGATTTCATGAGTGCTGTAGGTGATTGAGATTGTGATTTCAATCAATCAATCAATCAATCTAAACTTGATATAGCGTCCCTTCAAGATACCTACTCCGAGGTGCTCCTGGCCCAAGCATGGCTAAAAATGGCAGTTTTTAAAGATACGTAGATTTCATAGGTACTATCCGTGAATGAGACTTTGTTTTCATAGATTCTGTAGGTGATTAAGACTGATTTTGTAGATGCTGTGGGTGATTGATAAATTTATATGCCTTTGTTGGTGCTGTAGGTGATTGAGACAGACAGCATCATGAAGCACATAGTCAATGGCCTGACGGACCCTGTCACAAAGGTTCAAGTTGCTGCAATCCGGTGTCTCCACTCTCTCTCACGATCAGTTCAGGTTCTTCGAACAAGTTTTGCTGACCACAGTGTATGGAAGTCCATTGTTAAGGTTTGTTTCTTCTTTTCCTTAAGATTGGATATGTGTCAACTGTGAATGGTTCGAAATTCATTGGTTATTGAGTAAATAGTTGCAAGACACTGGCAGTGGAGACCTTCAGTCTCACCTGCATCTGACAAACTGCAGTCAGTAACTTTGAAACATGATGGTGCAGTTATCAAGGTCTTATTAGCATGTCTTGGCAGCCTGTTAGGCGCCGCTCATTTTACTGCTGCCCCTAGGGAGTGGAAGGCTAAGTCAACCTAGATGAGGCTTGTGAGTACTGAACCGCGTCTTTTCAGGATCTAATGTTCAGGCAAGAGTATTACTGTTCATCTATCCTTCTCCCAGTTCATGCAGTTGAACTTATTGTTTCTGTTGAAGTTTAACGTCAGGTGAGTGAAAAACTGTATTGTTAGATATTGAAAAGGTGCAATAAAATGCTCAGCTACATTGTCAACCTATTAATTAGTGCTGCCAAGTAATAAATGATATTAGTTGAAATGAAGTAGAAAACCAGTCATGTTCTTGTTGTGTCTTTGCTTATCAAATGTAATTTTAGTGTAATTACAATTTTGCAATTATGTCTATTTGTAGGCTCTGTACACATCAACAGATGAGACCGTTATCAGCATCACAACAGGCGTTATGTGTAATCTACTACTGGAGTTTTCCCCTAACAAAGAGGTTATAGCTTGTTGCACATTATCACATAGTCAATTTCTTCTGTTCCACCATGTAGTTTCTTTATTCTTTACAGTTTGTTAAATCCTGAGAGATTACTGCTGTCTTGGATAGAAGATAATAATATATTAAAAGAATAATGATTGCCTTGTTAAGACAAATATTTTTAAACTTTAAAACACATTGGTCCAGAGTTACTTGCGATATAGGAAGATGCCATCTTTGTAAGAGCTTACTTAACACCATGCATAACATGTTAACAGTTTGCTCGTGAGTTAGCTATAGATACACTGTATTCCATGTGAACTAGTAAATTATATCATTATGCTCTTAGTTATGAAGTTAACTTTAAAAATGTTGATTTATATTTTATCTCAAGGTTTCTCATTTGAGAATTGTGTTTATCTTAACTTTCACTAATTTTCAGCCAATTCTGGACGAATGCGACATTGTGGACGATGGATCAGGAATGGTTGAAAGAAAACCGATCATCATCGAGAAATTGCTGTTCCTGACTCGTAGTAGTAATATGTCGATTCGACTGAATGCTGTTTGGGCTCTGATGGTAAGTAGCACATGAAGACAGAATTTATACCCTTTCTGTGGTACTGTAGCAGATGTCCTTGATGTAGTCTTTCAGACTTTACTATCAGTTTATCATAATCTTCTATTCAGAAGCTCAGTTTCCTCCAGTGAGGAATCGATAATGGAGACCAGTAATTCTTGCCCTTTATAACTACTGTGCTTCTTCATAGGTTCCTTTTCCTTGTGTAGTTCATGTATCTTTTAAAATTAACTTATTCTAGCTTTTACTACATTTGATTGATTCATTGAGTGTGCATGTGAAAGTTAAACTTGAATAATTTTAAATTTTATTACTTCTAAATTTGAGACTAGCTGAATATAGCAATCATGCACTGACAATAGGAGATCTGAAGTATCCTTCAGCTAAAGCACAAACTTAGCAGTCCAACAATGAGGCAGTATTTCCTTTTGTGTTGACAATTTTATGCAAGGCACAAGGATTCAAACTAAGGATATGCATGTTAAATTCAGTCAGTTATTACATGACCCTGTGAAGGGTCATCGTCAGAGATGTGGTCTTGTGGGTGATGGTTCTCTCAGCAAGCACAACAACGGCAATCTAACAGCTGGACAACTATCCTATCTTGTTTGGGGATTCACTGTCCAGTTCTGTGTGTGGTCAGTTCTCAATGTAATTCTGGTCTAAACGTAAGACTTGTCTGTTTCACCTTGCTTACCCACCGCAGCCTGACTTTTGGCTTCCCTGATCTATTGGATTTTGAGTGACTTCCTCAACAGATTACAATAATTGTTTCCTATGATTTCGCTTGAGGGAACCGTCAATTGATATTGAGTGGAGTGTGATAATGGTACTATATAGAAGCATTAAATGAGATAGGTTCTTATAAGTTACATTACTTATAATGAATTGCCAGATTTTTTATAGAGCCGGAATTCAACTTTCGGGATTAGGGGGAGGGAAGCAAGGAAGTGTATTGGTGATCTGTCACTGAGCCAAGTTTTAACAGTGTCTGTGCGATCTGCTTGTAGAACATGACGTTTCAAGCAAATGATTCTGTGAAAGACATGATCATCAAGTGCCTAAAGAATGACGATCTGTTTCATCTCGTCAGCTGCTCTGATCCCAGTCCGGCTATTTGTCTGAAGACACTGTGCACTCTAAGGAATCTGGTTTCGAAAGAAACTGTAAGCACAAATGCTTTACGTAGTGTAAGTGCACATCTCAGAACACGTCTTGATGAAATAATGAATTGAAATCTCTCTTATACAGTTTTCCTGATTTCTAAACCTCCATTGTCTTAATAGACTGGAGGCACTCGAGCCGTAAACACAAAACTGAGCCTTCTTTTTGCAAATTGATATATCTTTCAGGCAACAGTTTATGAGAAAAATTCTCAAGTGTATATGTCTACTACTTGCAAAATTCATGCAAATACAAGTAGCTGCATTGTGGATGCACTGCAGAAGTTTCCATTCTATTTTGCATTGCTCATATTTAGCAATCCATACAGAGAAGCTGAGCAAACATATTCAGCTTATCTCCTGCAAGGGCCCCAACAAAGCTTTTGAGAGATCCTTAAAAGATGCTGTAGACTTGTCTATGTGGCCTGATACATACGTACAATGCCGTACATACCTATGCTGATAAAACATATATATAAATTTTACTTTATATATTTTTATATACCACGTTATTTGGCTGTGATGTGGTATGTTAATAGTTATTTTTTTATGATATATAATATATATAATTTTATTTAGATCTTGTGTTTTGTTTTGCTGCATTGTTGCATGTGGATAATATTTATATTTGTGTGTGTATATTTATTTATTTATTTTTTACAGTGGTTTTATATAGTGCCCCTTCAAGATTATGTACTAAGGAGCGCTCCCAGCCAGTATATATATATTATATATATATACACATACATATATAACTTTTATATGTACTGTTTTCATTCAGTCATTTGGGTATTTATGTAGCACCTTTTCAAAGGAGGATGAGTAGTAAGATAATGTGTCTTGACCCAAGTCATAATAGTGAGTGTTCAGACGTACGTGGATACATTTGTAAGGTACTTGAAAGGCAACGTGTAGGAGTAGACATAATGTACACACATTTATGAATATGTATATATATATATATACACGTGTATAATTGTATATATGTCTATATATTGGTATGTATTTTTATGTTATTTTGCTGTGATGTAGCATGTGGATAAAGTCATGGAGTGTGTTGGTCACCAGATCATGGAATCAGTCATCTTGGTTTTAGAAAGTGGAAGCATTGTCGAAGTCAAAGAGCAGGTTTTCATAAATTACTACTTCTTACATAAAATCCAAACACTGCAGAACTTGGAAACTGTTACTTTTGGTTTTTAGCTGGAATCAGAAATTCAGTACTAGTTAAAACAGGAAGTTCCATGTTGGAATTTTTTATGATTGTGTTAAATGTCAACAGTTTATGATTTTTACTTTAAAATTTGTTCAAAATGTGGATACTCATTTTTTAAATTTATTATGCATTTATTAAGCGCCACTATCTAATGACCATACAGAAATCGATGGCACTGAACAATTGTGAGTAAAGGACTTGCTGAAGGTCCCTACATAGAACTGTCTCAGAGGAGGCTTGAATCTATACTCTGCATGTCACAAGGCAAGTGCTCTAACCCAGCGGTTCTCAACCTGTGGTCCGCGGACCACCGGTGGTCCGCGGCCATCTGCCCGGTGGTCCGCGAGTAAGGCCTACAATTTCTATTTTTTTAATTTAAAAACATGGAAACAGACAAATTTTGTCAACTTTTAATTTAAAAAAAAATTCAATCGCTAGAATCGGCTAAATGGCACCATGAAACTAATAATACGCGGATTTATGGCAAAAATTTCTTTTGTATTAATTTGTGGCACAATTTTTAGTGGTGGTCCGCGACTGAGACACAAAGTTTAGAAGTGGTCCTTGAGTCTCAAAAGGTTGAGAACCGCTGCTCTAACCATTTGGTTACTGTTAGGGCTGTACCGAATAGGTGATTATCACTATTCAGCCGAATACGAATAATTAGACCAATTATTCTGCCAAATCCGAATACAAATAGTGTACAAAATAGGTCTACCGACAACATTCAGAAATACGTTAACGTTCACTCACTGTACATAAAGAATGAGACTACTGACACTGTGATACCGCGGTCCAGGCAGCAGGCAACGCCTGTTTGCAACCACAGAGTATATTATGTTAATGAGAGAGTTACTTCAGTCCACTCGCTATAGCAGCCGCATATGCAGAAACAGATGTCACGTGACCACTATTCGTATTCGGTCCAACCGTTACTATTCGGCCGAATACTGAATAGCTATTTGGCCCACTATTCGGCCCCGAAGCGAATATGAAGCGAATGTTCAGTACAGCCTTAGTTACTGTATCCCATGTGTTCTTGTGTTTTAAGTGTGATGGGGGTTACTTCTGATCCAAAGAATATGTGTGTTGATGATGATACTAATGGTGATGATGATGATTTTGGCACTATGTCCTGGGCTAAATCATGATTGTATCAGCTGATTGTAAAATATTTATAATAAAAATATGTTAGCCTTAGTATGTTGGCCAGATGTTTGATATTGTAGTAAACTTGCTTTACCTAATAATATTGTGCCATCCTAGTATTGTGATTGAATATGTCTTGCATAAAACCATTGCTGGACACAAGACGAGCAGTCCCTTAAGCTAGCCTGAGAGACGGCCATTGGTGTAAAACGTTGCCAGTTTCCTTTGCTTAGCCTTTGCATTGATGAACCAATTTCACTTATGGTGTCATTAATTGTCTTCACCAGGTACTGGCATCAATGGTATTTTTCCACAAAATTCACCAGAATGTGCTGAAAAACGAATAGTGCACATTATGCCCATAACCAGAACCAGTGTTTGCTGAATCTTATTCAGAGTGTTTACCAGAATAAGCTGTTCAGCTAGTCACATTTTGCAGAAAGTTCTTGTTACATAGCCTATGTTTTCAAGAAACCCCAGGTATAGTACCTATTCTCCCATTGGAATGCATATGCTTTACACCCAAACTGTGGGTCAGTGTGGCTGCAGAATGATTAGCATATTTAAACAGTTTCATATATTTGTAGACGTTAGTTGGATGATGAATATGCTTAATGGAGAGAGGTTGATTAAATTAGTATTTTCCATTGTAGGCTTTGTACATACTTAGCAACATTGCGAATGGTACTCCAACTAAGCATTTCATTATGGAGAACAACGATGTACTTCGCAAGATCTTGAATTATTTGGTAAAAGGAAGATCTTTTATACATTTGAGTCCATTTTAAAGGCATTCGCTGTGTTGCCAGTGACTTTTGCAGGATTAATATTTATTATTTTTCATTTCTTTATTATTTATTTATTTATTATGTATTTATTTACAAAGGGGCCAAGATGGAGTCTTGCAAAGCCAGAGTAAAACAGTGGGTATTGACAATTGATTTAAATGACACTTAGCAAGTTGGAAGGTCAGGGCTTTTGTGGGATATAATTCCAAAAATACATGTGGCACAGCAATGGTCACATGATTTATGGGAAGCATGTGACCCAATAACTGTTCTGAACCTATATTCTTATAACAAGCCAGTTTGTAATTGTAATAGAAAATGTATATATCTCCCTTCAAGAGCAAACTAATCAGAAGTGATGTCTGTGTTATGCTATATGATGTTGAAAGTCATTTAAAACTAGAATTTAATCAGTTAGCAAACGACGAGTATAAAAAAATGGTTGAGCCTAAGACATTGTCCAACGGAACAGATCTAAAGCAACAAATGTAACAGAGGCAAACATACCAAAGCATAAACGTTATAGTAATTATTTGGGTCATTAGGTAAACTGAATTTGTGCATAATTTGCATAAATTCTTTAAATTGGATTTTTCTCACTGATTGTATATTTTCGCGTCATGTGTCTTGTAAATCTTCGTTTTGTTTTCGCAGACTGCGAATGACGTGAAGTTGCAGCTAGCTTCTGTACGCTGTGTCTATAATCTCGTCAGGCATGGAGACGAAGGCAAGTATTGTTGGCCAAAGTCTTTGCTTGTTTTTCGTATATGGAAAGCTGTAACCTTACCAATAATAATACATCTAAATTTGTGCTGACATATATTTTCTTTGTAATGTAATGTTATGTAAGATTGAAATGTACAATATTTACTTAGCCATCAATAAAAAGCTGTTCAGAGGACAGTGCAGGTTAGCACCAACTGCAATGAAGGACCTGTTTAGCGCAGTAGATAGTCTTCCATGTGGGACAAGTGTGTGGTAGAGTTTGGTGATGGATCATTAAAAGAGGACCTTGGGATTTGATGTAATGTTACCTGTTATTGGTATACAGATTTAATATTATCAGCAAATCTCGTACATGTCTTCAGTCGCATGATCTTAGTGTAAGTTTAGAATGTCTGGTGCAAAGTCTCTAGTGTACTACTGTTAATCAAATCTGCTTCTTGGTCATTAAAATGAGAAGATTGTTTAGGGTCATATGCCAGCTGCTTGTGCATATGACAAGGTTTACATATTCATAATAAAGGAGCTTATTGAAGAAGAGAAGTATTTACTGTTATACTGATAAACTGTTAACAGAATATCAGGAGAGAAATAAGAAATTAACAGAAGAAATGGGATTGCTGCAAGTGCTTGAACAGATCAAGTCAGACACGACCAACTCGACTCTTTTAAATGGGTAAATTACGTTTGCAGTCTGTTTCTGATTTAGGCTTTTTTGTTTTCTAAAATGTAAAACATAAATTTACACATTTTTATATAGCGACTGTATGACTTCGACCCTGCTCATTTTTCAATGAATTGATCGGGTGAGATCCTTTGCAACCCCTGTCCGTTTGAATGGGGCACGACTCCATTTAAGGTCTTCTAAAGGTCATTTCGTCTGTATGTTCTTCGGGTAAAGGTTGCGTGTAAAATTAGCACCCATGTGCTTTAAGATCTACAAAGGTGGGAAACAACAAAATTGGAAATTCACCAACATTCAACATACTTAATGTGTTCAGCAGCTTTTGTTTTCATTAGATACCGTACCATGTGTTGATGGATTGCTGTTATTATGTGCCATCTTCACCAGCAATCACCAGCGGCACAATGGATGTTCTCTGTCTTTTTTGACATTTAAAATCAGTCGACAACTGATTGATTTAATGTTTGTGGTGTTTCATATATTTATACTTGTTTTACCTTAGGACTTAGTCTTAACTGATATTTGATGCTTTTAGCATTACCAAAGTGCTTGAAGAACTGAATGGACCCGACAGTCCTTCCTATTCGTGACTCTGAAGAAATGGGAGAGGCTGTAATTCAACTACTGCTTTGAGCAATGTAGCCTTAACGGCTTCATGTTCACCAGATAAGCATTTTATTTCGTTTTGAGGCCAAACGTCAGGAAAACTAAGGATTGCGATGTTCAGCAGATATTCAAAAAGCTTCCTGTGTTGAACGACAGTGGTGTTCACAGCATTAGTACACCTTGCTTTACTGACCATTTTCTGAACTGTGCATGGGTTTGTTGATTGTAAAAGGTTTGGAAAGGAATAGCTCTCAGGTGAAGTCAGTTTAAGATGTTTATGTAGTGTACTGGGAAGTGTGTAAAGCAAGTTTTGAGAAATATTTAAAAAAATGGCTTGAAAGTTCTTTGTTGCAAGAGTATTAAGGACTTGCAGAGCATCTGTTCCAGTGTTAAATTGTTTATCAATATGTATAGAGCATGCATGCTTCGTGGATCTCTGCATGTATTGGGATACTTTGCTATCTACAAAAGTGTGATTTAATGAATGTGTTCCAGTCTACTGAGATGATGCAATGAATGAGTGCAATTAAATTGCAACTAGTATGAGTTTTTGAACAAAGGGCTCACCCTTTAGGGCAAATAATAAGCGACTACACTCTTACTCTGTCTTATGGATAATTCACACTGTACACTAGCATTGGTTTAAACTAAGTAGTTAGCATGGATCAAGATTGAATTTTAAGTTTATAAAATGTTGATCCAACTTAATGCATCATAAATTTTTGTAATCAAGATCAATTTTTGTTTATTTTGCTTATTTGGGTGTGTCGGACAAACCCTTCCAGTTGCAATTGAAAGTACTTGTGTTCTGAAGGCACAATCTATTCATGAATAAAATATTATGCCATGACTTCTGCAAAGCAGTCGCAGCCTATCATTTAGGTACAGACTTGTCTTCTCCTCTTCAACTTACGTATCCACCGTAACCGGTCTTCTACTCTATGACCTCTTGAATTTTGACGTGGTGGTTTGCCCACATGCAACACATTTTCAATTGAAAGCGATCCTTGTCGACATTTTATATTAGAAGTGGCTTCATTTCTTGGCTGAATGCCTGGCTTGTTTATTTTGGGACTGGAGTTACTACTAGACTTTTTTATTTCATTGTATTGTGCCATTCATGTTACTGCTGTGATAACTGATTGAGGAATAGCAATGACAGATTTTTTTATCACAGTTCAACACTGAAAGAACTACAGCCTTTCATGTTTACAGTTTTCATTACAAGACCCAAAGGCTGCACCTGTTACTAAAAATTCAATATGGATTACACCTATATAAAATACGCTTGACAACTTTTTCAAGTATTTTTAATGAAACATCTGCACTTGAAGTAGAGTAGACATGTTCTAGTAGCAGCAACACATTGTGATGACAAGCACTAACATGGTGAAATGAAAACTGATCAGATCATCCGATGGATATTTACAGAGTAAGTACACGATTACAGTGTAATTACATCTTTACATATACTTGCACACGGATGAGTGACAGTGTCCTTACACAATGACAGAAGAAGTTACGAGGAAAATCAGGCACAACAAGATATCGTACAATGCAGCAAGCAAAATAAAATTCTGTTTCCTACCGAGCAATGTAACATCACAATAGTGGGACACATAAAACCACATGTACCTGCTTTAACGTTACAGACAAAACAGTATATGGAAGAACGCATACAAGACCACAGCATCAATAATTGCCCAGTTATATGAAAAAGCAGCATCGGTCGGCAATTTATGCTTGACGTTTCATTATTTATGTATTTTATATGAAGTCCCACTAACTGTCCACTTTAAAGCATCAATTGATGGCACCATGCAGTTATGTGTGAAGGATTTGCTCAAGATTCTTGTCTAATAACAATCTTGAACCTACGCATTGTGTTGCAACAGAAGCACTCAAACCAATCCGCTCCGAGTAAACACACACAGCTTCTTGTACCTTCTGGTTGAGGACAGCTTTATCATTTGCAGGTTTAACTTTGCTATGGAGTGTCAGTTGGTCATGGGCAGAGTCACCAGCTACAATCCTCTGAAGGTGGTTCATTCCTGACAAGTTGCTGTTAAGTTCATCAATCTCTCCAGTTTTAAACCAGTGAGTTTGTTGTAAAAATATTGCAATGGTCTAAAATGGTTGATGGATCACAGATATAATAGGCCATTATATTGCTGTTACTGCCATTTATAAGAGGAGAAAGAGAGAGGGAGTAAGAGAGAGAGAGATAGACTGTCCTTATGTTATGACATAACTACAGTTTAAACCATTTAGAAAGAAATTTAGAACTGACAGATCTCGTTAGCAGGAGACCCTTCAAACTGTTAGCCCTAATGCCATGCACTTTGAAATTAATTCAATATGAATTCAAAAGTGCAAGAACACCAAATTAATACCTATCTAAATGACGGACATTTATCCCAACCATAAAGTAAAACTGCAATCTTTCTCAAAATATATAGGACGGAAGTTTGACAGATGCATGGTGAGCCGAGTACTTCAATATACCAATAGTCAGCAGCAGTTGTCAGGTCTTTATCACCATGCCAACAGAGATTGCATTTATTTGGAGGCACTGTAATTCAAAGACCGGCTCAAACTGCATATGTAACCAAATCATCAGAGATTGTTCAAAGACTCAAAAGTAGTCATTTATGTGAACTTCTGAATGCAGTCATTTATCAAATAGACAAATGTTATAGTGAGCTGTATTACAAGGAACTAGTGCAAAAACATCCCTACTGCAATGCATAAACTTGATAATTTGGGCCCAACGCGACTTCCGGTTCTTCAAACTCTACCCTAACCTCGAGGTAAGGAGTTTGCATAACAAATGCTGCTTAACAAATGAAACATCCTTGCAGAATGAACTGTTGGGACATACTAGAATGATTGGAACAAATACCCCAGAATATTTTAGTTGCCTATCAATCAAACTATTCTCAGAGGGGAGGGTCAAACCTAATTTGAATGCTTATTTACATGGGACACTCTAACATATGATATCCATTTATCATCTCAATGTTTAAATAATCAAAAAGGTGCACACGATTGCCTAGCCTTTTTGACAGTGCACAGTTACCTCTGACCACTATATGAAAATGAATACCAGTCCTTGCTTGTAGTGTTGCATTAGATTCAGGTTAGAACCACTTCCAAACTAGCAAACCCCATTATTAATTTGCTACTTTTTGCATTAGTCCAGCTTAAGTTTCCAATTACAGTAAGTGACTTGGGAGACAAAGCACATGTGGTAAAAAAGTTGCCTGCCAATCTATCCATCTCCTAGGCTCAGCGAAACTAACTCGACACAGACTAGATTGGATTTTCTGGTTCACTGGTTTTCATTTGCTCCCTGCGCTGATTAATATCTCGTGTTCATTAAGTCACAGAGTATGACTGCCAATGCTGAGTAGACCAAACTATTTCAGTTCAACAAGACCTTTCAAAAACTAACTGTAAATGTTTTGGCATAGCATTTTCAGTAATATGGCAACATCCATCAGCATCACGTACCCTCTGGTTTCAGCAGTGCTTGAACTCGATAAGAACCAGATGCTTCTTATCGTCTGTTCAAATTCATTGACACATGGGGAACTTAGACTGAAATTCATATTATAATACAATGAAGCAATGCCTGTAAAACATTGCAGTAGTGTCTGTAGTTTGCAAGACTAGATGTGCATATGATTAATTAACTGTGAAGTAGACCACCAATCTATTGCCACCAAATACAAGCATTGAACACATCTGGACAAGCATGTTTCCTACTGTGGTGCTGTGACCATGCACAGGCTCACCTAGGTCATTCAAGTTCCTTGGGAATGGTGTTTCTAAACAGAGAACAATTCTTTTCCATTTGAAGGGTCACATCCCAAAAAAGATTCAAATGAAGACCAACAAAATTTGATCTTAACTATAAATAATACTAATAAGTAAGCCAACTGTAGAAACGGCAGGAACAACGAATAAAGACAATGTTTTCAAGTCCCCAGCTTATTTACCATAGTTGTGTAATCAATTCTAATAATCTCAAATCATGTAAATTTCCTATCTGTGAATCTGAATATTTGCAGTACAGCACTTCTTAAAATCCAAATTTCTCCTGTCTAGATTCTCTTTGCTGCTGATTCTGTCACTAAATTGGCAAAATGACCCACAACAGAACTTTACCAGAAAATATAAAACAGAATACTACCTACTTCCTTTGCTTAACAGAAGTATAGTACATTATAACATTTAATATAGACAGTGAATGATAAAAAATGATAATTGAAAGTGGTCTCATTCTGTCACATATAAGTTTTGATCTCAAGATTACAAAATTTGCGTCTGGCAAGCATTTCTCTAAAATGGCCTACCACTGTTTTCTCAACTTGTTTTCTAAACTTTAGCAATGACAAATAAAGTTTAATACTTGACAGCATAACTGGAGTTTTCACAAGCACACCAATCACACAATTTCCTTAAATTATGACATTTTACAAGTACTTCACTCAACCAATCAGTCAGTCAGTCAGTCAGATCCCTCATATCAATCAACCAGTCGATACAAACATATGCTATGTTTAACACTTTAGCGACGAGCTGCATTGGTTTCCCAGGTGCTTTTAGTACACTCTCGTCGTTAAGTGTTAAGACTTGCACAGAACTCAAGTCAAACTATAAGGCAATTAGTTTGATGATCGTCTCCTCATATTTTCCTAATAACACATTTGAAAATTTCCACAATTACAGCAAATTAGTTACATGAAAACAAAGCATGCATTTTGGCATAGAACTGACTGACAAAATGAGTAAAGATGCTGACAAAGTGTGTATGGTATGTACAGTAAGTTCAGCAGATTCAACTAACAAGAAAGCGAAGTCTAACAGAACTTTTATGACTGGGTAACTCAGGTTTTACAAGCTGTATTGTCAAAAGCACAAATCTCCAGCTGAAATAAACTTTAAAAAGAGAGACCAATATTTCAAACACATTTAAACAGTTCAACAGAACCATAAAATTTAAATTAAGACTAGATTCTTCCCGAGATGATTTTGTCCAAACTAAATCTATTGTACCTGAAGAAAAGCACCTCGCTCTACAGTAAATAACTCATCATATGTACGTATGCGTCCAGAAATTTATGTAGTGCCATTAAAGAATCTCTCAAACATACTGCCTTCTAACAAATCAAAAGAGGTGCAACTACCTCAACTTATACCAACATCAGTTAAACGAATACACGTCTCTCTGGTATTACTGTTACTATTTCTGAGTGTGCCACAACGATGACATACAGTAAGGGAGCATTACATGATTTATTAATAATGGTTAACAACTAACCTCATATTACGCATGCTGACAATCACATACATGATTTTCAGAGGTAATTTAAACATGCTACATTAAATATCTCGATATATGCATACATACATACACATACATACAATCAAACGCGATGCCGATGTGATCTACCACATTACAAAATAACCTGTAATCATTGCATTGTTTTTATGGTTGACTTTTTGTTAAATAGTTAAAAGAATAAATATTGTAGACTTGTCGATTGCGCTGGTCTAGTAGAATTGTATAAATATAGCTTAGAAATATAAAATGGTACAGGCCTCAACTCAACAGAACTGTAAGCTTCCACAGACATTTCAACTCAGTTTCATTCATTTGAAATTGTAATAAAAGAGAAAAGCCTCAAAAGCAGCTGAACTACCACTAATCCTACTGCTACTGACATACTTAAGCTCAGCTGCAGACCAGTTAATTAGAAATGATATGCACAAACAATGCAGATTGTAGCAGTGGCTTTCGTTCCAATCCACCGAAGAAACTAATAATTTTACATGCATTCTTGTACCTTTAAGTTTTCCTAGAAACAGATGAAAAGAATAACAATAGTAATAATAATTTAATAACAATAATAATAAGGGATTTGAGGGATCACATTTACCGCATGTAAAAATAAAAGAACAGAAATAAAAACGAAAATGATGATAAAAATCCTGTCACCATTTAACAGTAAGTTTTGAACCATCAAATGGCAATTAGGCATGGGTTCAAGGTAGTTCAGTCAACCATACAAATAAGATTAGAAAATGTACCCCAATACTTCTTTATCAAGAACTTATGATTGATTTCCTAGCATAACTTGCACCACTCCTGCATAACTTTACTTGTACATTCAATCCAACATTCCAAAAGCCACAGAACACAGTGCAAAGAAAATAATCTGGTGACTGGTGTGTGGTCAGCTAGATTCAGTTTTTAATCAAATTGGATCCACAAAAACTTTGTGTGAGGCGCTCATCATCTCCAAGTAATATACTCTCTCTCCCTCTATCTCTCTCTCTCTCTCTGTACCTTTATCTTACACTCTCCATCTCTTTCTTATTACCCCTTTCCCGCGTGCTCTCTCACATTCTCTCTCCTTTACAATGCATTTACCAAATGAAGGCTACAGATGCTTCAAATCTTCAGCCACACCATGAAAACAACTAGTCCAGAGATAAGGTTATTGGAAGGAGGGAAAGTGTGTGTCAGAACTGTGGATGTGGTACGAATTCCTGCAGTATTTCTCGAGCCATTTCTATGTTATTTTGTGAGATGTGAAGTGCTCGTAACGCAAAAATCTGATCGAATCCCTCAGCTACCAACTGTTCTACCTGACGTTCAGTTAGACTATCACATCGTGCCGAGTTCTCCTTGTTGCTCTCCTGATTCTCACGCAGTCGGTCTTTTCGTGCTGGGGGAGATATCTTCACCTTCTCATCTTTCAAAGCTTTGCTGTAAAGCAAATCATTCATGTCACCAAAACTTCATGTCACCAAGATTTTATAGCAATCTTGTAGGTCAGAGGCTCTGTAAAGCACACAGATTAACAGATCAATCTCAGAGTCCGCTCAGAATCTTGGTTCACTAGCGATTGGAAGATCAGTAAAGGTCATTAAACACATGTCTAACTGAAAAAGACTTCTCCACAACTTATCCTTGGAAAACTGAATATACATGAATTCCTACAACTTTCTGCCCAAGAGATGAGGGAAGAATTTATGGCAAGAAAAATATAAGGTAGCAAGATGTTAAGCCTTAGAGGCAACAGTATGCACAGGCTTAACGCTAACCTCAATCATTTGCTAAAGTATTCTTAATTATTTAAATTAAATTAGTTAATAAATGAAATCAGCCAAAACTGAAGAAATATGTTCATTTTCTGACATAATAAGAGTTCTGCTCCTTTTGTATTGTATTGTATTTAAACATTTATAAAGCGCCTCTAGTAGGGTGAACCGTTCAGAGGCGCTCCCAGTGAGAAAAGAAATAAGTCTTGAGGAAAGCAAAAGAAGACGAGGAGTTACCAATTAAAATTTGAGAGCGAGTAGGAGAAAGTGTATTCCAGACAGAGGGACCAACTGAGACAAAAGTTCGGGACTGTGCCATAGCTGTTCTAGTATGAGGAACTGAAAGATCCAGTCTGTTCGAGGAGCGAGGTGGACGATGCGAGGAGACAGAAAGACGCCGGTGAATCACATCAATTAAATATTTGGCGGCGAGACCCCGCTGTGTCTTGGTCACCAGAATGAGGATTTTGAACATAATACGAGCAGAGAGAGGAAGCCAGTGTAGTTGCTCAAACATGAAGGACGAAATGTGTGAGTAGCATGGCAGACGTGCTATTAATCTCACAGCTGCATTTAGGACTGACTGCAGAGGCATGAGACGGACCTCAGGAAGACCAAAAAGGAGCGAATTGCAGTATTCGATTCGGGAGCAAATGAAAGCATGGACCAGCGTTGTGAAAACAGACAATGAGACAGATCGTTGAACAGCCCCGAGACGCTTTAAGTGGAAGGAGGAAACACGTGAGGTTAGAGATGTGATCTTTGAAGGAGAGAGAGCTATCAAGCGTAACACCCAGGTCACGTACACTTGATGAAAAGGAGTAGCGTGGAAAGATTTCCAAGAGGGCAAAATCAATCTTCAGCAACTGTTGAGGGGAGCCAAACCAAATGAACTGGGTTTTGGACGCATTAAGAGAGAGACGATTTGAGGACATCCAGATATTAAGTAAACACTATGCCTCTCCTTACCATAGATGCGCCCAAGAAATTGTTACTGCTTTCTTTGACTTCATAAATTACTTTATATTGATGTTATTATTATGAACAGTGGTCAAAGCCATTTCAAGACTGCAGTTGAGACCAGATCTAACTGATTAGATGGTATTGAGATATGCAACATAAAAGAGAAAAGCAATTTAAAGCATGTCACAACCGAAGACACTGTATCCGTGAGAGAATTTTTGAGGCAAAGGGATGCTCACAACTAGACAACAACTGACCTTCGTGATGGTCGGTGCGTTCTCGGTTGATTAACAGGTGGTGGAAAGTCATAGTCACTTGGAACTCTGTGTAGACTGGATTTATGATCTACACCAAACACACGCCAATAAAGTCATTACCCCTAATTGGAAAAACTTTAAAACTTGTGATTACGGCAGGGCAAAAATTAAAACCGAGTATTTATTACAAAAAGAATCAAACAAAGTTTTTTACATTGATCGCTCCAAATGTCAACGACACCATTCGAGAAAGCTAGATAATTTATACGATTATCTGTAGGCAAACTGCATGTTTCTTCTTGACTTACCTTTACCAGAATCTGAGTGTGAACTTGTGTTTGCATATATAGGCTCTTCGTTTGATTCACGACCTTTGGAACCTGGGCCAACACTAGGTGGCGTATCATACGGTACATCATGCATCTCAGGCAGACATCGTGAATGCGTACAATCTGCACATACAGAAAGCCACATCTTAGGCCAACCATTACATAAAGTACACACCATGTCTTTCAAACGAAAATGTCAATTGCAATTTGTAGCAAAAATCAGGGCTGTACTGAAGCATCAGACAAATTACAGATGGGCTATAACACCTTCTGGCCAGGACTTCAAAGTTCACCAATTTCATTCCAGATATCAATGGGCCTAATGTGTGGGCAATAGACAGGTGACCTCAAAGCATTTACATGTAACACTGCTTACAGATGGACTAGAGATCACAACAGCACATAATTTAAGCCTAGATCCATTGTTAATTTTCTAGAGTTAGTACAAACTAAACCACATCACAGTAAAACTGCTGTGAATTTGTTTCAATATCATCACAGACCAGCTTAATGGCATTGAGATAACAGAAAACAGGATACGTGAAGAGTTCTGGGGCTGCCTGCTTATCTTCTAAGAGAATACGATGGAAGTTGACAGTACCGGTGATGGCGTTAGCTGGATCGATGCTTGATGAAGAGGCAGCCACATGGTCACTGATGCAGTCCAGGCTAGATGAATGTTTGACTAGATCCTGCACAGATCCATTCACGTACTCTGGCTTATCGTTCGGCAACGGCAGAGGCAACTGACGCCTGAAAGTCAACAAAACAGATGTCCATAAAATATTTGAATGAAACGAATAAACGCTATGACTCGGAAGCCAGTTATCAGACAATTCTATAGTTCAAGACATCTCATCAGCACACAAAGAAATGACAGAGCTAAGTGAAGAGTCTGCCAATCTGTGCTGGGCCGAATCCTCCAACAAAAGGTCTTGAGCCTTGCAGGGCCATTCAAATACAACCTAAAGCAACTAAACTGGCCTCAAGCTGTTTTACAAGTCATTCTAAAAGTAACACTATTTAGATACAGACGCGTGCTTCTCAGAAGCATGGAACCAGAAATGAACAATCTTGCTAAATAAATAACCAGATACATATATACATGCCCTCAATTAATCAACTCTGGTAGGCAGAATAAGCTGGTCCTAACAGACTGGTATACTATAAAGTCACCCATCCAAGAACCAACTGCACTCAGCACTGCTTAACTACATCGTACCTGTCTATACTATATCTACACTACTAAGCCACCACCCGCGGTGGTGTGTATCCGTTTGAACAATGTGAAACGCTAAAGCAGACACCTACCGTTGTAGATGTGGTGACGTAGTGAACGAGCTGCTGGGCGACATTCTTCTCGGAGGAATTGGTGGAGGGTTTTCTCGTTCTCTGCGCGGCATGCTCGGCGACACCCATGGTGAGCCATTGTTTGGCGACTGCCTGGCCTGGTCTGATCGCAAAGACGACGCCAGTGAAGCTAAATTGCTATTGGCCAGCCACTGTGAAGGCTCCTTACAAAGCACAGGTAACAGCACCCATTTTAGCAACATAAAGACACATCTTCACATCATCTAGTCTTTCAGTTTTAGCAATTTCAGCAACAACATTCTCAGATCTTTATGTTCTAAAAATCTCACACAACCTACTGACAATTCCATGCTTAATAAACCAACAAAATCCTACTAATACAAAGCAAAAATATTTTACATAACCAATTCACTGACCCATTTTATAAGCAAATAGACGGTGATGTGTTTAGAAATTTCTATTACTTTCCAGGTCCATCAATCTTCCTTCCCAGGACCATCATTTGAATTTTAAAGCTTCCTTTATGAAAAATTTTCAAAGCTTCAAACTTTTAAAGCTTCCTTTATGAAAACTTATCAAAAAACTTATTTCAGTGACAATCTGCTGTTCTTTAACTACAAAAATGACTCAGTATAAAAAATCCAGTCTCAGCATCTAACTTATAAATTGGTTAACAAGTATTTCCTTCATATTATTGCCTGTGACAAAGAATAATTAATTGGTATCCACTAACTAATTAATTAATTAATTATAACAGATTTATGCAAACTGAGTAGTAAACAAGATATATACTGAAACGGCATGAGGTCGAATGCACTCACTTCAAATGTGTCATCTTCGTCATCAGCTCCAGGTGAGCCTCGATTGTTAGATGAGCTGACACGGGCAGTCCCTCGAGGGTCAAATGGATCAACAACAACCTGTTCGGTGCCTTTTATTTCTGTCCTGCAGAATGGACACCCCTGCCCATCAGAGTCCTGTCAAGAAGAAATATATTCAATGAACACGACCATTTGACTGCCAACATGCCACATTATATAACATGATCAGCCATGACTCAACAGACTCCATAATAAGCTTTTTGGTGAGCGCTAAAGGCACAAAACAATTGTAGAAAGCGTAAATCATCTTGCATCACTTTGTACTTACATCCTACCTGGTTATTTGTGTGCCTCCTTCATAAAAGGTACAATATCGAGTGATGCTAGTAATTAATTTAATCTAATTATTAGCAAAATTATCAACAACATTATTAAAATGTGCAAAGCAAGAAAGGTCAGTTGTTTTAAGTGAAAGTCCAGTCAAAATCTGAAAAGTCAAGGAAACCAGCAGCCAGGTTATGGTAGATAAGCAAGCTGAACAGCGTTAAAGGCCTGTCATGAATAAGATTAAAGAACTGACAGGACTCGCAGAACTCTACAGAGATTTCCAGCCACTCAGAAGACCCAATAGCCCAATGTTGTCCAAGTGCAAGGTAAAACTAAAGTTAAGATGTCCACTGATAAGCATTTTTTCATATGAGAGGCCAGTAAGGAGCAGATATCATCAGCCAAATCAAATATATTACCTACTTAACTATGAGACAGATTGCAAAATATTCTTGCTTCATGTGTGTAATGAACTGTAGAATATCAAATGAATGTTGATACAGAGGGGCATTTATAATTATCTGGCTAAAGACAATAAATGATACAATAATATTAGAGCATTTCAAATGATAATGGAAACGACATCAGCAGCAATTTTAGAGCAATGCTGCGTTGCAAGACCAGCTTTTTCGCCACCTCCAACATATGTGGGTTAAAATATTTTGTTCTTTAGGGTCTGCCTGCACACTGATATGAAAGATTCACCAGTGTCTTATGCATCTTCGTAGTTTTACAACAATGATCGCAGGCTCAGATTGTTGCTGACCCTAAGCTGCACAGAAAAAAGCTCTTCAAGCGCTAAACTAGCAATGCCCGGATGTACACAAAGTGGCATCAACCGGATGTATGACTTTTTCTCTGCTCTAATACCTTTGCCGTAGTTCATGGACGACATAACTTCACCTGAAGATACCTGGCTGAGATCTATCATGCCATTCAAAAAGTTAGAGATAATTTTCAAATCTTTTCACCTAAATACAGTGACATTTCTTTGGCAGCAGCCTTTCTCAAACATAACTGTATGCAAAGTTTGACTGCTCCTACCTAATATCGTCGTCATTTTTCATTTTACTCGGGATGAGCTCCAAAAGAGGAGAGCTGATGAGAGGAAGCTTAAGCAAGAATCTAAAGAAGAGAATGGTGAAGACACTGGTGTGGAGTGTTGTTCTGTACGGCTCCGAGACATGGACAATGAGGAAGGACGACATAAAAAGATTGGAGGCCTTCGAGATGTGGGTGTGGCGCAGAATGGAGAGATTTAGCTGGGCGGAACGGAGGACGAACGAGGAAATCCTGCAAATGGTAGAAGAGCAAAGATCACTCATAAGTACTATACGCGGACGACAAAGGAAATGGATCGGGCACATCCTAAGGAGTGAGACACTGTTAAGAGACATCATGGAGGGAAGGATGGAGGGGAAAAAGACGCGAGGAAGACCGAGGGCAATGCTGCTAGACTGGATGATGACAAAGGAAGAAGGATACAGTGGACTGAAGAGAAGAGCACAAGACAGAGAACGATGGCGTCATTGGTCACACGAACCTGCCGGTGAGCAGAGAACATAAAGAAAGAAGAAGAGAAGAAGAAAGAAGACCTAATATCAACGACCATGGAAATTAGCGTAGCACCCACATCGACAAATATGAAAGCAAGGCTCTTGTTTTCCAGATTGACAAATTAGTGAAGCCTTACTTTGCTCCTGTATGCCTTCCATACTAAAGTTCTTATGATTGGAGTAATTTTTAAATTTTACCAAATTATAGACCAGACCAAAGTTGATTATTATTTTTATCATCAGCATTACTACAATTTTAACATTTTTATATACAAAATTGGCACATCAATGTATAAGAGGTATGGATGACAACAGGTAGCAAAGTTCCGACCTGCCACGCAGTTAGACAAGGAGTGCAGAGAAGATGACCACACGGCTCGATTCGAATGTCTTTGTCATTCTCGGCACAGATCTTGCACAGCTGAAACGTCGATCCCATTTCACAGTAGAGTTCGTATTGCTCCTGTGTCACTTGAATGTGATCCTCAGGAGTATCGTGCACCAAGTAACTGAGATCAGTGTTTACACTTTTACCATCTGGATACAGGTAACTGTAACGATACAAGGTTAAGGTAAGACACTCATTTACATGCCTTTTAGAAACTTCTTAGTTCTAACCATTGTCTCAAAGTCAAAGGATCAGCTGGCAAACAAAGCTAGAGCAATCCAACAGCAGAAAACTTAAGAGTATTAATTCTCATTTCCAGGCTGTGTTTAGCTCAAAGTGACTGCTTTTTTGTCAGAAAATCAGAGTATACGCTATCCACACTTGCAACAGTTGTTAGCATACATTATTGTAAACTGCTAAATGCAAGAAATTCCGATTATTAAGACTACATTCGTGTCCACTGTTGCCAGATATTATCTTTTTAAAACGACTGAGAAATATCCAGACTATCCAAACACACAGTGTCTAGCACAGACAGTGAGTTCAGAACACCTGGCCAACACTATCCTACATCACATTGTCATCAGCTTCTGCAGCTGGTGGACGGATGATCAGTACCATGGCAGAGATGCCTCATGAGGTCCCAGTTGCATTAGACTTGTGAACAAATTTTTTCAGTCCCGTGAGTGATCACTATCATTAGTAAACATATTCAGCAACATATTGTTTGTTTTATCTTGAATGCATCTAGAACATTCTTCAATGAATGAATGCCATAGCACAAATACGCAACTGCCAATCGATTACATTATGGTCAGTACCAACTGCTGGGATTCCACTTAACAGGTAATCAAATATGAATAACAAAATTGTGCAGTGCAATATTCAACCCTGACACAAAATACTAAAGTTGTTAAATACAAGAAACTGAAAGTATTAAGACTACATTTGTGTCCACTGTTGCTAGATATTATCTTTTTAGAACGACTGAGAAATGAGTGTCTAGCAGAGACAGTGAGTTTCAGAACACCAGGCCAACAGTATCCTACATTACACTAAGACTTAATAATAAATGATAAAATATGACAGCTAGGTATTCTATAAACAGATACCAGGAACAACATTTAACAGTGTGTAATTTATGTAACTTTTTATGATATAATGAAAATTAAATATAAAAGCAACATATAACTATTTACGCTTTTTAAATCCTGAGGGACCATGCCTACCTCAAGGAAACAGTATATAATAATGTAGAGCAATATAATGTAATAGAATACAACATAAAAGATATAAAAAGACATGGTTTTAAAAATAGGGCACGCTACAAAATCTGAGTCCCCATGATGCTGCTACATTTAATTCCTGTGGGATTATTTATACAAAACTACAAAACTATAAGATATGAGAAGCAAACATCATCATGAGAGAGAGAGACAGACAGAAAGAGAGATACAAGATACAATCCTGTCACGTAGCAAGAAAGATACAAGCACACAATCAGACAATAAGTTTTGAAATGATATTAAGTCGAGTGCATAAATAAGCTGAGAACTAACAATCCCTCTCGTTGGCCATCGAGTAGTGCCTGACAGAGTGACTTATTCTGTGGAATCGTCTGGAGAATCTGTCCATCTCCTGTCACGTAGCCAATTGCCCACTGCCCAAGACGTGTACAGCTTAACCGAAAGACATAGCTACAATTAAACACACCCAACAGTTAGACTACTCACTTTCAAACTGTCTTTAGTTACATAATTTATAAAACACACTGAATACTCTACAGAAAAACACATATTCAGTTTAACTGTACATTTCAAAAAGCAGTTATAATGACTCTACAGAGACAGTTCACCTTACGTTGCAATAGTCCCGTAACCGCCTCTGTCCGCCACAACGCCCTCAAGTTGAAACCAGTCGCTAATCTATTGCCTGCTGGCGACTTCATTCGAGTTAACATTCTGCTTATTGTTTCAATTTTTGACAAAGACACAGTAGCAGGAGAGAAGCAACGCTTGCTAGTAAGGTACAAGTCACAGTGCAACAGATTAATGGTTTAACAATCAGTCGATGTCAAGTCACCAGTTCTTTACTGACTACCTGCCTGAGTGATGTCTAAGTTTGCATGATGTCACATAATCGTTTTCATAGAAAATGGCGTCAGTTCATAGTCTTTGTACAGGCAAACGTAGTGTTGAACATACACTGGTTTCAATGTCTACAGCCAGTTGACTAAGTTGCTAAGTCAGTCGCTAACTCATCAAGTCAGTCAGTAATTCCTTAGAGACTGACTCCAGGGACTACACTTCAACTATTTAGATCAATTGACAGCCATTTAAGCAGAGCGCTGTGACAGGTTTGATAAATACAAACATACATACAAGATAACTCCACAGCCGCACCTCTAAGGACTTCTTGGGTCAAGATTGCAATAAATAAGCATCAACCTAACAAGATCACAATTATTTCATAAAAGCCATCACAGATCAGCTACCAACAATTAATTATGTTGTGTATCTGGTCACTTCTGCAGCACCTTTCAGTTGTATTAATGTTTGAGAACAACACACTGGCAAGTTTGTCTTACACAACATCAAGGATACACAACTGGAGGACAGCCGACTCTGTGCTGAAGAAGCATCTACCTTGCTCGCTACTAGCTTGTCACTGAACAACTGAATCAGCTTTTGCATTGCCAAATGGTTAAGATCTGAAGTATGTGATACAAGTAGCATATAAAAACATTAAAAGCCATTGTTACAGAATTAAGCTCAAATTAAAATGCATAATTCAGTCTAGGCATGCATCTGTAATCCACCTTGGAACCATCTCTGCGAAAGTACCTTAGTTGTGCATTGGTAGAAATTTTTCCATGTAGGAAATGTGCAGGTTACTGCTTAGGCACGATGGAAGCAAGGCCTTCAGCTTCTTCTCTAGAGCCTTTTACAGCACCCAACTCTCTCCTCTATATATGTGGACATGACGATATATAAGTACTGAACAGGTGCATTTTGGAATCCCCCTCCCCCCCAGAAGTTAGAGCTCCATGATTCAACAAGAAATTCTGAATCAGCATTTATCAACATTTCATTTTTCTGAATCAATAATTCTCTTGTAACACTCCCAATAGACATTGCGGTAACACAATTCTAGCAAAACGGCTAACACTGTCATACAGAGTTTCATCATTATCACCACCTTTGTTGTCACGAATTATCATCTTCACCATGATATTCACAGAAAAGTATCACAACTAATCTTTACTGTCACCACAATAACAATCGTTAAAGTCACCATTTTCTCATAAAGTCAAAAGCATTGATGTCATCATTACTGTCATTCCTACAGTCACAGCTGCTGGAACAAATACTAAGTACTGGTAGTTCCCTGCCACCAACGCTACCACTTCCACGTCAACACCACACCAACAAATCCATCACTGAACCTAGTGACAGACAGAACACTGCAGGATGGAGACTGTTGTGGAGGCGCCTTCAATCTCTGTCAAAGCAATTAGTCATCCTGAATGCAAAATGGACATATGTTGGCATCGACTGCAGACAATATCCTCCAACAGTTGGTGCCAGAAGAGTCAACCACAAGTGCCAGCACCTGTCACTGATGCAGTCCGTTAGTTCCAAGATGCTTATAACCACTGGACTATACAGTATGAATTTCATATAATGTCATTTCATATAACAGAAGCATCGACTGAATCAGCATCAAAGTGCTGTCACAATTCAAGTAATCACATTCATGTGCATGTATACATGCAGTGTTACAAGTTATGTCTGCCAAAAGTATATTCCAGCAGTGTGATCAGAGTCTTTATAGACAATTGAACAAAAACAGACAGTTAGACACTGGGTGTCAAGCCACATTCACCCTCACGTCTCAGACCGTCTAACTACTTACTATACAAGGTCACAACACAGTTGGCCTACTGGCCACACTGACTGCCATATAACTATACAATTGGTGTCTACGAGCATACTAACTAAATTAAGGTCTGCTTTTTCCAGGCATTGTCAAGCTGCTTTGAGAAACAACCATGACATCAAACATAAAACTGTTGAATATCATTATCATGATCAGGTTCACCAGGAGAACCATTTCTAACATGGTTATGGTGTGGTTATGGTCATAAGATGATGGTACAGCTGTGGATATAATCAATTGAATGACTTAGATCTGTCTCCGAATTCCAGCACTCGTCCTACTCTCTTCCCATCCCAAAATATCTACTAAACAATTGACCTCCATCCAAACGACCCAACCATGTAGGAAAAGGACTGACCCGCGACATCGTCATTGACAACATCATCAAAGCCTCCATGAAAATTGTCACCCAGGGTCACATAAAATACAAAATGAAATTCCACGAATGAAAGTCCATTGTACAGACAGCAACCAAAAAGCAGAAGGCAATGGCAGGACTAGCCTAGCCTCTTTCTGTCCTCCTTTAGCATGCCCCAATTTCCCAAATCCCCAACTAGGCTCCTAGTGCCTTTTCAACTCACCTCCCAGGTTTATTGATATACTTCTGCAGTCTAGCTTTCACTTCGTCATAGGTAAGAAATGCCACGTAGCCCGGATGAGTCACAGCCAGCACATTCCAGTTTCGCAGTAGATTCCACCAGGGCTGAAACAACCTAAAACATACACCAATATATATATGTATGTATATAAGTTGCTACAATTCCACTTCATCTCTATACTCCTTTAACAATGCAAGGATAGCCAGATCACAAATTTTCCTATAACAACAACATCTTGACACAACCACTATAATCAACAGCACAGAAGTAATGCAGCACTTAACCACTTAATCTCTGAGCTTCATTCAACAGACTCAGTCTATCTCCACTGAGCACTGCCAAAACATAAAAGGTTTCAGAGACACATTCTAAAACAGTTCACATGATAACACTTTGATGACTGAGTGGTTAAACCTGGACCTTTAACCACTGTAATATAAGTTGACAAACCAGCATATTAAAAAAATTGAAATTTATTATAAAATCAATTAGATTTTTCTGGTCTTTGGACTGCTGATCTCTGGACCCTGATCCTTAATAGCAAACATAATAATAACCATAGGTTTTTATTGTTACCAACAGCAACAGAAGAAGAACAAAAAACTTTATAATTACAAACATTTGAATAAACACTGCAAAAACAATGAGAGTAAAGAAAGACCCTAAAGGCATTCAGTAAAGGTTCCATTACCTTATCTTAAAGATGTGCTTCTTGATGGCCCAAATCAGTGCCCAGAAATGTATATATGCATGTTTGTGTGTGTGCACATGCATTTAATAGATACATGTATACAAACAGAATGTAAATATTCAGTACTGGTATATGCATATCTACATCTTTACTCTTTCAAGGGAGATTGAAAACATTATTGACAGGGTACTAGCCTTAGCGAAAAGGGAGTCACTAGCAAGTTTTCCCTTACACAACAGAATGACCAGGTCAAAAGAGCATAAACATTCACTCTCATTGATTACTTGCTTACTTACTTACTTCATTGTTCCCTACCAACCCTCTTCTCCCTATGAACTCCCTTCCACGCCTTGTCTGTTCATCAGTGCAAAACTGCACAAATCAGCAGATGAAGTAAAAAACAATTAAGACTTTAATATCCAATGTACAGTGTACAACTGTACATCCGATATCAAAGCACAACACTGACATCTAAACATTTAAATTTTAACCACAGCAATATCTGTGGAATGTAGGCAAGTGGCCAAAACAAAAATTCAGCGAAGTATCATGTCAGGTTAAGCTGAGTATCCACTCTGTTTCGAACCCTTTGTATGCTAGGAAAACGCCTACATGACCTGGCCAGCTGATGGTTACACCTTGAACCAGCAGTAGCAGAGAATAGCAGCAGAAACAGAGAATATGCCTCAACGTGCAGCAGCAGAAGCAGAGAATATGCCTCAACGTGCAGGGGCAGAGACCGCCTCCATGGCCTCTGATATCAGCTTCAGCGCACTGGATTCAAATGCAGCCACGGCTCCTGCTTGGCATAATAATTTTGCAGTCTGGCTGGCTACATGAGCTGCAAGCGCAATTTGACACTGCTGACTTAAAGGACAAGAATTTCTATCGTAAAACAGCCATTTCTCCCACCCCTTGATTCTCAACATGAACCTTTGGGTCCATTAGTCATAAACTACCACATATTGTTCATATGAAGATCAAGCATCCAGAAATTAGAAACTTGGGTATATGTATATAGCACATTCAAACACATTCAATATGACACACTACCCATGAAATCTTGATGACCTCAGCAAAGTTTCAGGCTGAAGCAATTCAGAAGGAAAAGAAGGCAAATATTGTATCAATGAATCTTCAATGCTATTTCCATTGCTAAAAGCAATGAAACGGCCTAAAAGCCGTCTAAGCAGTGGTCTCGCTCAACTATGCTCTGATTGTGTAGCCATTTAGTCAACTGTGTAATATTGGTGGATAATTTTAAACTTACAGTCAAACATGGGAAATTGTACTTAAACACAGCATCACGGTGAATGTTGAACAGCGATTTTAACTCGCATATTACGTATAGATCTGGACATTCATAGCACCTTTTATCAACTGCACTGAAATATGGCTTTCTGAGAGACCTATAAAGTGCAACTAATGACAGGTTTCAAGCAGGCCCTTAGCCAGAAATACAGAGTAGCCAGTCCTAAAACATCCAAGTTGCGACCGCCCGATGCCGTGAGTGCAGGAATTCGCAACCGCCCAAAGTCCCGCCGCCGTACGAGTCCGACTGCAATGCCCCTATACTGTTTACAGAGCCTGATATCAACCTGTGCTCCTTACAGAAATGTCATCTGAATGCTAGCAGAGGCTCTAGAGAAGAAGCTGGATGGTGTGGGAGGAGAATCATGCACAATTTATCCCAACCAAAATAATTTTCACCCATACAAAGGACGAGTGGACGGGTGGCTGGCTAAGGGCCTGGTTTCAAGAGCTATTTTACTTTTAGCAAATGCTAATCCGACAGATATTCATCATCAGAAACATATCATTTGATAAAGAAAACTTAAGTCCAAGACAGCCATGTTGTTTACATGCATCCGTACTTCTGGTTGAATGTGGGATCCTCATCAAATGTTCAAGTGCAAGTCAAATGTTCAAGTGTACGTACTGAAGCATGAGCAGCCTGTTGCGGTTCTTTCCCACGTAATGGTCGTTTTAATAAATCCCTCTTATTAACCAAATGGGACTTATGATGCAGTTAGAGGATTATGAAAATTTTAACACAATGGGGAAAGAGATGAACACAAAGTTATTAATGCTCTAAGTTATAGTGCAAGTATTTCTGTAAGTACAGCTGCAAGTATTTCTGATCTAAATATTCTAAACACTAAATAAGGCACAAGTTCAACGGCAACTAAAGAGTTAAACATAATGCAAAATTCAACTACACAAATATACAATACTACATGTGGATCAGAGGGACTGACAAAGTAAGATGGGGTGGCTTTGTCGTAAATAGTCTAATATATATATATATATATATATATATATATATATATATATATATATATACATAGTATTGACATTTTACTACATGATCATAGTAAAATGTGAACTTTTGTTCAGCGTGATATCCTGATTATACAGGAACCGGACGGAATTTTTATAGTAAAATGTAAAACTGCGAAGGAATGTGTGGAACACACAGTACTAATTCATTCTATTTCTATAAAGCAGTAAAGTGGTTAGACGCAGACACAGCCTTTGCAAAGAAAAAAAAGAAATCGTGAAGAACTAGTAATAAGACATCCATTTCGGAAATATGATTCTAGTCACGAACACGATGTACAAGTACTAAAAATACAGTGCAGCACATATTTGTGTCAGCGATGTTTAGGGTTACTGCCCCCGCTGTTCCAACTACTGCCTCTGTTCCAATCATTTTTGGTTACTGTATCACCTATCTTACACAGATATACATAATTCCAGATATCAGACAATTTTTCCTTCTGCATTCTTCATTAGTGTTAATGGGTGTTACAATACAATACAGTTTTTACACAGCTGTAATTTGATAATGTCTTCCTTACAAAGTTCAGCTGCTGGCCAAATAATAAGAACCGTATACAGATGGGAAGAGATGAGTTTTCAGTTTAGAGCAAAAGACAGTCTCAGCAGGAGAGTTGCGAACAGAGACGATCGAGAATCCAGATGAAGGGACTAGCACAGGGCTGTGAATGAACATTGGCCTAAACAAGACATGCACAAGGAACATGCTTTCCAGAAGATGCTGATCAAAGACAGGATCGGCCTTTAAGAGAGTAACATGGAAGATTTATAAGTAGGTTGGCAGATAATTTTTACATGAGAGTACCAGCTTGAAGAGGAAATGCTCACATATAGGTACATTATTCTAGACAGAGGAAGCAGAGTGCAGTCAGGAGATCACAGAGCATAGAGTTGCAGTAGATGAGTCTTGTCAGAATAAGACTATGCATGGATCCAGAGTAGAGCAAAGCTGTTGGATCATTCTGGGTGAAACAATCGCACTCAAGAAGTTACAGCCGTTCAACGTTTTAGAGAAAGTGTCGAGTCAAGCACGACTCCAAGATCCAGAAGAGTATAGGACAGGGAGAATTAAGAGTAGAAGGTAGTGAGTATGATTTAAGTGTACTGCAGGAGCTCAGAGGAACAGTCAGACTAGATGAGCTTGGATTTGTAAAGGCTGGGTTGACATGCATAAACAGATTCCAAGCATTTAGGCGCCTATGCAAGTATGATCCTCTTGGTGGAATCTGCAACCTCAGTTAGCTGGAGACTCAAATAGAGATGAGTACCATCAACATAAAGGTGCATTTCTATGTCTGACAGTGCAGAGGTATAGACGACAGGCAGCAGGCACACACACACATACATACGAACACACACATATACACACAATGTCACGCATACATAAAAAGTCCTGCATACATACAGTATACATGCATGTATGCAAGTGTATTTGTTAGACACATGTTCATGCATACACACACACACACGCACAACATACATACATACATCAATCCAGCCACACCTTCCATCCACTCATTCAGAGCATTCACTCACTGCCATTTTGACCTGAACTGAACACAAAACTCCATTGATCACCAATTGAAGTTCATGTACACCAATAGACATGTACTGCATTACAACTGTCAAACGGAAAATTGAAAAGAGAAGACATTTTCACATGACCAATGAATAAGTAGAGGTACCAACCTAATTATGATCACTGACAGACCATGCATAGCACCTAAGCACAGATAACCAGAAACTGTCCTTAACTTACAAGCTACATGTATATAATATTATTTAACATGATATTTATAAACATACAACATAATTTCTGTTTCAGTAGCACTCCCCTAGTGAACCCGGCCAACAATGAGTGCAGGGATTGCATACTGTGGATGCAAAGAAGGCTATGGCAGAAGACTGGCTACCCACCAATCCCAATAAGCAAACGCTACCACACTGAAGCTCCACACAGGCCTAAACCATGCCCTCCAAAAGGGTTAACAAAAACATACATACATCAGTCCAGCTGCTGTTTCTTTTCTTTCACAAATGTATACAATCTGCATATATCTATATGCAATTGCCTGTGAATGCGTTTAGCAGTCACGGCAAACACTGATTGGTAGTGTTCAATAAGCTATAAAAAGAACTGCAGTACAAACAATTATCAGCAAAGAAGCCCTAAATAGTAACTGACAAATATACAGATGCAGGAGATGAAGAAGTGGCAAAGCCAAGTAGCACAGGTGGAGCATATTTATATATGATGCCCACTAACAACAGGATGAGGGACATAGGAGAAGCCATGCAGTAGTGCTAGCTGATTAGGTTGTAGCTAGGGCTCTATTATGCCCAGTTACCAATAAAACCAATAATGCTCATAATGTCTCAGCCATACAGCCGCGGCAGCAGCAGCAGCAGTAACAACAACAAGGGAAGCTGTGTGCTGATTGGGTGACAGAATTAACTGCAACTAAAACAATGCCAGATCACATCCTATCTGTTTCCACACGACCATCTTTATTTACCATGCCACACATTACACTGGACAATGAAGATTTTGCTTCCTGAACACTTATGGGTGTATCTTATGGATTTTGGGCTACTGGTCATGAAAATCATCTTTAAAATATTGTCATATCATGTACCATTTTTTGGAATCGCCTATTTTATGACTTACTCTCACATTTCAGTCTACTGATATTTCGCCACAAAATAAGCTGTTTTGTTTAGCCCAGGGATGCTGGGAAGTGTCGCTTTCATTAACAGAAATGAAAACCTTTGTTGACGAAAATGAAAACTAACACAAAAACGATAATAAAATAAAAACTGAAACTCCCAAAACTTGCAAAAGACATTAACTGAAACTAAAACACTCAAACTAATTACAACGAAAACACCCAACAAAAACAAAAACAAAAGCACCCACGGAAAACCAAGCTGACATCAAAAGCGACACCTGGATAAGGAACAGATAATCAAGGTTAATGACAGTACTTCAGAAATCATAGCACAGTTAATTAAAGCCCCTGTAATAGGATGATTAACCCTTAGAACTATCAGCATCATCCTGGAGTTATCCCACACACAGCCCAGGGGCTCTAATAAAGGCTAATTGATGGTTAAACTCTGGGAACTAATTACTGAAACTACCTACAACCCAATGCATCACCCATAGTCTGCTCCAAAGGCCTCCTCACACAGTGAACCTGCAGTGTCAATGAATACAGTAACCCCAAGTCACTATCCTTAAATTCTCTGAACTTATACTGAACCAGTGCCTGAAGCAGTCTAGAAGCAGTGTGAAACATCCATCATGCTACAGTGACTAGACTTTAGAATATATCACTTCAAGGCATTACAATGCAAAAATATGTAATTGCAACAGTACCACTGCCTGCAAAATATGTGCCATTATTACAACTGAAATATCAGTTTCTTAACTAATATCTGTACTGTAATTAAAACTGTTAAGCTATAGCAGGCATGGCGAACCTTTTTTAGCTCGCGTGCCACAAAGTAGTTCTTAAAGAAAGTGAAAAATTTCGCGTGCCACAAATTTTACTGAACCAATGAACACGGAATGAAGTAGGCCTAAGCGTACTCAAAAAAGTGAAAGCTAATATTGAAAAGTCATTGCATTATTTTTGGACGTGGCTACTTAATAATGCAATTATTCATATTTACTATAATTTTATGTGACAATGAAGCAGGAAAGAAATTGCTGAATGTAAAAAAATAAAGGAATATAAACAAGTATGAAAAAACGAAAGTTCAGAGTTCAGGTGGCGTGCCAAGCAAAATCTGTTGGCGTGCCAGCTTGGGCACGCGTGCCATAGGTTCGCCATCCCTGAGCTATAGCAATTCACATGCCTCCCCATAGTCAATGAACTTGTGCTACCTATGTAGTAGAAATGAAATGATGACTTTAGGTTTAATTAACTACACTGTGGACTCATTAATGCGAAGTCGTCAGAGGGACATATCTTACCATAGAGCAGTGCTGTCCAACCTTTTTGACACTGCGGGCCACCAAAACAAGTATTATTGAAGCCGAAGGCCGCATCAATAAACTCAAAAGCAACGACTAAAATTTATTGAAAATTTCTAACTGTATTAAAATTTATCATGAATGGCAACAATTATGTAATAACCAGTGAATAATAGCATCAATCAATCAATCAATCAATCAATCAATCAATCATGCATGTATATATGGCATGCTTTATAATAGTTCAGCACCAAAAAGTATATCAATAAACGTTCAATCACGTTTTAGTGAGATATTTGGCTTTAATTGTGCTTGAATTTTTTTTATTTGCGGTTGGTATTCAGCTCTGGTGGGTCACTTAAAATCAGGTCGCGGGCCGGCCCGCTTGTTGGACAGCATGGCCATAGAGCATGTATAACAGGTCACATATAAACAGGGATAATGCTGAAAAGTCACTATTTCGTAATATATTGCAATTCATGTATGGCACATTATCAAACAATCAATCAAAATTTGTATAGCAACCCTTTAACATCCCTACCCAGAGGCACTCCTGACCCAGGCCAAGCAGAAGAAAGTAATCTTAAGCAGCAAGTGGAACTGAGAAGAGGTAGTGTAAGGAGGGTGGAGCATTGCCTGAGGAAGCTCATTCCATACTGTCAGACCAACCACAGAAAAAGAACAGCGCTGCATTGTAATGGATCAGGCACATGGGACCAACAAGTCACCACGGGCAGAGGAGTGCAAAACGCGGTGGCTAATGTGCGAGGACAAATCAGCAGAGTTTACGTAGGTAAGAGGGCGCCAAGCCCGAGAGGCACCTCCACACTAGAGACACGACACTGAAAGACATGCGCTGCGGGAAGGGAAGCCAGTGCAGTACCTCCCATTAACCATTACAGCGTGTTAAGTTAATAGCTATAGAGGACATAGCACCACTCTGCATTAAGAAAAACAGCGCATAAACCAGGAAGGAGCACATAAATGAGTGCACACTGTACCTCTATTAAAGCATTATTAACCTTTTGTTACGTGACCCTTCGTGCCAAGGAGCTCACAAACCATCGCTCGGTACATGACCCATCACAACTGCAACAGGCTGGCCTCCAGTATGCTGTAACAGTGCAAGTGCAGTTGCTAAAGAGTCAAACTACCATAATTTTACTAGACTATAACCGATTTTGGTTTTTGCCGATTCTGGATATCAGATAGTATAGGCTATTATTTGTGGATTCCGGACCTGATTCCAAATAAACCATACCCCTCTACCTATATATATGGCAACATATATGGCATTATTTTTATACATGTATAAAGTTAATCTACTGAGCTGCTTCAACAGCCGATGGAGCTATTCAAACATTAGCAGTGACATTGATTTTCTATTAAAATTTCTGATTGCTTGCTATATACTGAGGTATGGCCAACTTTCAATAATACAAAATGTATGGTGTGATAGATTTAGCAAAGTCTCTGGGCCCAGTCATTTCCTTAACTAAATTACAATTGTTAGTAAAATCTTGATTTTAAAAAAAACCTCAATTTGGAAAGGAACAGGAATTTGGACAGATGAACACAGCTGCTGCCCTGGGTTGTGACCCAAGGGCCATACATTAGAAAAGCCTACTTCACATGGTTGGCACTTTGAGATTCCTTTACGAGACGCTGTAAACAGCTAAAGCTTGCACTGGTATTCATGACTAATGTCAACCTCCCTCTAGATATAAATTTTGAGATTTTAAAGTCAACATCCAAACATTCAGGTCAATGCAAGAACTGCTATCTCAAGGTTCAATGCAAAGTGTCTGTAAGGGCCTCAGTGCACCAAACAATAGACATTCCAAAAACACACCAGCTGGCAAACCTTCATAACCAAACGTCCTGTAAACTGAAAATCAATGCCGAAATTTTTGAATTTAGAAACTGCTGTCTAGCCTGACATCCGTGTCACTATAAACTTGTCAAGCTGTCACCACCTCCGATTTCAATAAAGATGAGAAATTTTGTGCAATTTGCCATGTAGTTTACAAGTTCTGAACATGAAACCGCTTACTCAGCCTAATCAGCAAATCCCAGAAAGTGTCATAGTTCATTAAGTTTCCTGTCGTCAGTGCAGAATGTTCCAAGTTTAGCTTCTGAAAGGCCACCAGGAGTTGATATTAAGACACTCAGCCTTTCATTTGCGAGATGGCGCGTTTGATAAAATGAGATGTAGGACGTGATGGGCGCCTTGCATGGCTGCCGTGTACAGTTAAATTCGACTCCTGTAATAACTTGTGATCATCCGTTCATACTGATTTGTAATCATACTGCATTATTGTCAGTTTGAAGATATTAAACGAAGATTATTATTATTAAATAACAACTTCAGCGTGACCTTAACGAACTTATAGCCACCAAAGCAACATTTTCAGAACAGCTGGAGAGCAGGCATGCTAATGGGATTCAGAATACAGTTCTTCCTCCAAAAAAGTAGGTCAACGCTTCTGGTGATATGCAAGGCAGATATATGTATTATCAGTAAGTCATGCTTTTTGGTCCACATGCTAAATATTACAAACCAGACCATTATTTCCCACTGCATTAGCGTGCCGATAGCACAAGATCTCAAACAATGTAATATTACTTCAGAAAATGCTTAAATTTAAAACAGACCAAAGTTTAACAGAGTAGAGAACATACTGAAATAAATATCTGAACAGAAAACTTGATCAAACATGATCAAACACTAGTCTCAAAGCATATTATTCTGGAAAAAAAACTAAAACACCATCAGTGTTTCCGTTAGGAGCACAAAATGAGGATGTAGGACCTTGGCCTACTTACATCCGGAATTTTCCTGTAAATCAGCAAAAATTGTCAAATTTTGGACTTTTTTGACGTATTTTCTGATGTAAAAACGGCCGTTTTGGCGTTTACAGAAACCCTGAGCACCATGGAAAGCAGTAATATCGCGCCATTTCATTTCAATGAATTCTAAAGGTAACAAACATGACATATAATGGCTGATAAATTAAAAACACTAAAGGTTTGTTCCATACTGCAAGTGACGCATGTCATTCAGAGCAGCATAAAACTTGTGTTCAAAACAAGAAGAAAGTTAGGGTTCGTTTTGTGGTATTTACATGTCACGACAAACAAAAAACACAATTGCAACAAACTGTTCCTAAAGTTTGTCACAGTACTACTAAACACTGTATGTATATATGCATGCATGTATGTATCTGTGTATGTATCTATGTATGCATCTATATATGTATCAGACTATTTATACAGCTTTGGTTAAAACCTAACAAAGGTGCTAAAACATGACTAACAGTTCTAAAAAGGTGTAACCCAAAGTGAGTCAAAAATGTTTCTTGAGCTGTATGTGGTGAAAGCAAAAAAGGTGGAATTGAATGTGGTTGAAACTTCCTCTGGAGCTGTATGTGGCAAAAAGCCATTTATATCATTTATGTTCAGAATAATCAACAGCATCATTGCTGACTTGTATGTAAATACCAACTAAAGTGCAGCTAACCATTCCTTCCAGCTCGTGATGTCTGCTGTCCACGTTACAGGAATGTCTTTGCTTTTTACATAAATTTCACACAGTAAAGCCAAATTCATCGACTGCACATACCAGACTCCAGTACAACAAACAGGCATAAACTGATGTCTGCAGAAAGATATCACTGATATATATATAATTATATATATATAATAACAACGAGTTAGTTACACAACCACTTATCAAACAAACACTGAATAACATTTTTTGCAAATTTTGGTTGCATACATAATACTGTACCAAACTCACCTTTGCATTTTGATGTCATTTACAAGTTTCCACATATCCTCAAGTAAAATGCAGAAAAGCACTTCCTTGTTAGGAAGCCGATGGTGGCCTCCCAGTGTAAAGCAGTAACCCATGACCAGTGAGTATGGGTCTGGCCTTTTGGAGTTCATGCCCATATACTGCTTACCTATTAGGGTACCTCACTGGGGAATTATCTTGGCTATCAGAACCAACTTTAAAAAATCAATAAAGTCTATGTACACAAAATGTTATAAATATATTTTCTATTAAAATGAATCAATAGTGTCAGCATCTATTCCTCATGGCTTCCACAAGCAGACTGGAAATAACTCACCCTGGGCAGTGTCAAATAAAATTCTAAACAATATAATATAGTCTCTTAAAAACAGACAGCACATATGCAACAGTTCTAGATTTGGAGGTATATTAAATCTCACTGAACAGCAGTGCAACAGAGAGCTGAAATGTGAGAAATTTATGTTCTTATAACGTTAAACATACAATAAGCATGTGCAGCCAAAAGTGAATCTCAGCTAGGAAAAACCAAATTTTCTGTCCATGGAAATTTCGAAAAGTTTGAAGACATTAGTACAGAGCCAGATGAAGCAGGGCAAATACATGCAAAGAATTCCACTGCCTATACAGCAGAAATAGAGACTCGTTTAAAGTAAAATTAGTGTATGCTACTCTTGGAAACACTGGCCTCTACAGCTCATTGATCTAACCATATGCTGCTGCAATGTCTGCTGCTGCAGACCACATCCCTGTTTCTATTTCCAGCAGAAGACCATGAAACTGCATTCTACCAAGTTTACGACTTCAGCACAGATGTCACAAAAATCCTCCGCTCGTCAGCAGCTCAAAACATCTTTAAAACAGGCAACTTGGCAGGACCTCTAAAACTCGGCTACATATAAAAATATATATATATTCGTTTATTTCGTAATCAAGCTCACAGACCACATCTCAGTACAAAGGCGTGCATGATATGGAGCAAAACAATGCCAAACACATTTCAAAAGCTGTAGTGTTCCAAAAACGTTCTATGATAAACAGGAGAACTGCTTTTTAAGTACTTCCATTAAATCCCAATATTTCATCATCAAAAATGAAAGTTACTTCATGTGCAACTTATATGTGCATGTCTGTGTATGTGTGCATGTCCGTATATGTGTAAATATCTGGACATCTAGGCTCTCACTAGTCTGTCATTGAACATGTTGTTAATGCTAGTCAACATTAACAGCGATTTCATATCTGTACAAACACTTGCACTATATTTACTAATGTAATAGATTTGACACCTCGTAGATTTTGCTGCCTAAGTACTTGCAGCTCTACCCAACAAGAATAATTTCATATACAGTAACTTGTCAGTTAAGGTAACAGTGAGACAAATACTGTACCTCGTAAAGACATCGAATTCAAAACAGGAAATGTAGTCATTACAAGTCAGGTCTATGGTTGACTTTAGCGCCATTCCTTCGAGAGGAGAATTTATTGGATGCACTTCGTTTAAGCACTGTCTGAACTGCTTCCAAGGAACAATAGTTCTGAAATGCAAGAACAATCAGAAAATTCAGCCAATTGCAAATTTAACAAAGTCTAGATGAGGTCCAGCATAGCCTCTGATGTTGATATACCTCAATTATAAAACAGAAGGCCAGAAAACAAGACCATAATTATGTAAACCTGCATTTCTTGGTGTGTACACACTCCCAGCAGTACTGTCTGGAAACAACAGACACTACAATAGCCTAACTGATAATAGATGCAAACTGTCTAGTAACAAAGCAGTCTCTGTGGCCTGTAGTAAGATATTGTGGCCTGATGAAGTACACTAGATAAGACAATCAGGCAGTATGTGATAAGCAAAGTGCTTTGACACCAGACAGTAAATTCTAGCCATGCTAGTATCTGCTCTTGGCAGGCATTGCTTTACTAGTGTGCACCCTGAGGTGTAGCTTTCAACTCTAAGTAGTACCTAAATTAGGAGTCAAGGCTGTACAAGGAACTCCTGTCTACACTAATCTATCAGGTCCCGATAGATCAGTTAGGGTATCTAATTACCTTCTCATGCAATAATACCCTACATCAAAATATCAACTGTCCCATGTCACATTTTATATCTCTCCTAATAATATGTGGCTTCTTCACATGCATCAGGTGACACTAGCAGCTCAGTTTACCAAACAAATTTCACATGAGTAGCAGAGTTTGGATCCTGCTAGGGACATGAAAGAATGACCCATAGCTCAAGGCAATGTTTTCAACAGCTGGCTTCTAAAAACCAAGAGTGCATGCAACCACATTCCTGCAGAAGATGGAGCAATACTTGTAGGCTCAATGGCAGCACCATCTACAATCTGAGATATGCATACATGTTGCATGATGATAGTGGTACATTTGCTCAACAACAAGAGAGCTTCCACAAAGCTATGATAATTAGGATCCGAGAAGAACCAGGGAGTCGACATTGTAAGCATTTCTGAAATGATTTAAGCAAGAAGGTGGCAGAGAAGGATGAAAAAGAGCAGGTTGAAAAAGTGGAGGATGATCACAGAGAAAACCCTTCCAGCAACACATATAGGCTGAACTGAATATATGACTCCTCAAACCAATGCAAAGCGATGTTTTGAAATGCTCTACATTACATTACCTGAGCAGTAAAAGGCAGTTAAGAATCAGTAAGACTGATAATACAACAAGCAGAAGCCAGAAAAAAAGAGTAGGGTGTCCAAAAGCATTCAAAGTCATGACCGCCTGATGCCGCGACCGTACGAATTCGCGACCGCCCGATGCTGTGACCTTACGAGTCCGACTGCAAAAGTCTTCTGCAATGCCCCTACACTGAACGACTTTTGGGTTTTGATCACAATTGTAACAGTTTTGTTTTACATACAATGATACAAACAACCTGTTAACTTCAGATTGTAACTTTTAATTCCCTTATTTGATTATTATAGCCTAGGAAACAGATATTGATCACATGTTCTTTTCAATCCAAGCCCCTATAATTATTCATAAGGTCAAGGTACTTATATAGTCAAATCAGTTAAAAATTACCATGAAACAACCTCATCTAATTGGCACTTAATTACACCTAACCTAGGTCATAAATAGCTGCTAGAGAAGTTTATCTTGTTTGTAAAAGGAACATCATTACACAGATGAAAGGGAATGGATTATACATTATACCCCATTTAGGACATCACGTCCAGTGCCGTCCATGCACAATTTATGCCCACCCAAAATGATTTATCAGCCGTCCTGACGGCTGGACGCTGAACAGGTGGCTGGTTAAGGGCCTGAGCAGAAGGACCAGCTACAAGTAAAAGACCATTCGTATTTCAAGACAGTGCAACTTACTGAAGAGACAGAAGTAATGGATAACAGAAGACAGAGGCAGCAGAAAGACAAACAGTTAGATCATAATCTGTTTTCTAAGACAAATCCACAACACTGTGATCAACTTTGCATGTCCAAGAGAGACAGAAGCAACTTTAAAAGGACAAGGGCACCTCATGCAGAACAGCCAGGCCCATGCATCACTGGACATACACTTGAAAGACTCCTTAGTCCATCAACACCTTTCAGGTTCTGATCAAACTGATAACACACAAAGCAAAGCCATCATGGCCATCAGACAGATGACAGCCAAAAATACACAGACTAAAGCCTCCTGACAACTGAAGTCACCATAATGTGCAAACAGAAAGGCCATTATTATTCTAAGAACGCCCAGAAACACTTAGAACCGACAAACAGCCCACTTTGCAGTTCTCTCCGTCTCTCTCTCTACCACTTGCAGATCCAAGCAGTCTTTACCATTAATTCCAGGCACACCAGTTTAAATTGTAATCTTTTAAAATCTGTATAAGAATTATAATTACCAAACATTCACAAGTTTAACTCCAATTATAATTAGCAGTTGCAAGAAATTACTATCAAAACAAAAGCCTGAAAGTCATACTCATGAATGCAATATAAGGATAACATTTAACCAATGGATTTGGGGTATAATTCCTGGCACATCAAGAACTGTACTTCCTAGGGATAAACTTGTATGTTTGCAATTACACAAACTGTCACAATCTGATCTTTAATCCTAGTTCTGACTTTCTGTGGTGCTTTCAAGAAGGCAGGAAACATGTGATCTGCACAATAAGAAATAATTAAGCATAAGTAGACCAGAAATAACATCAACATACTTGGCTGATGTGCTCACTTCTCCCTGCTAAAACTGATATAAAAGAATCGTCACAACAGAAATTAACTGGACACTGGATATGGAAAATTAGGAATGATGACAAAACGCAGACAACTCTATCAGATAAAGTCATTCTGTGGAAAGACAGCGACAGTTTGGTAATGTGGAAAGAACACCAGATGACCAAGTTCCACTGAAAGTGCTAAAATCACAATGTGAAGGAAAGAGAAGCAAAGGAAGACCATGACTACGCTACAACAAGATATCACTAAACACGAGAACCGCCCTAAATTAGGCAAAGGACCAAAAAGAATTGAGATCTTTCATTTGCACAGTCACCACCAAATGGGTGGCCTCAGGAGCTGATGATGACGATGAAAGTACTACAATTGTTCACACTAATCGACATTCACAGTGCAGCATAAAAGGTTGCCTAGTGGCCTGTAACATGAACTTCTTGGTCTCAATGCTCTTTGTAGCTGAAAACCATTCTGTTTATGGTTATTATGTGCAGTCAGGTTATGAGACACTCTGAGGAGTATCCCTGAAGAAGTATTATATAAATACACAATTACAATTTCAAACTCTGTGTTAAAATAATTTATAAATTAAAACCAGACTCCAGAATTCATTGTCCTTTAGTTACTACTAGAATTCTCCCATCCCCCCCCAAATACAAACCTCTATCCTCATATCAATGAATTTGGCTTCCTTTGAACAGATGGCAATCTCAAATCTTTGTTTGCTGTCAACAAGACAATGTGTGTACTCAATATCGATTCATACATTTTATACAAGTATTATGATGCAATAAAAGTTTGTACTTTTGAACCAGCGAAGAAGAGCAGTGTTAGTGGGTTTTATTTCAGTTTGCATACACTGTTTAAACACATGCCCAGGCCATTTATATTCATCACCTGCCACACAATATGTATTTACTATATACTAATTACTGTAATTTGAAAATATTTAACAATTTCAATTGTTCTATTCATAATGATGATAAAAGTCATAATTCTCTTGATAAGCAATTTGATGATATCACTAATAAATATAGTGATCTTCTTGATCACTCATCAATTATGGTTCAGGTTTTAGGTTTTAGGTTAAACTAAATGTTCAATAGTGAAAAGACTGAAGACTAAGGACTGATTTTAAATACTGTGGTTGGTCAGAGTTTAATGTTTTACAAATCATAAGCCTCGCTCTGACAGAGATCCTTTGCTCAGCAGGACGCCAATGCAATGATTTAAGTGCAGGGGTTATACGTACACATCTAGATGTATTAGTTATGACTCTTTCCAAAGAGTTCTAACCTCTGGAGCTATAGATTTGGTGATACCAGTAAGAAGTTACAGTAATGCAGGCAACTGGATATCAAAGCATATGTCAGAGACAGGGGCATGGCCCCTACTTCTATGTAAGTCATGGATATGCATGTACAATTTACAAATAACACTAACATAGTCTTAAAAGACATGGCAGAATAACAGATAACACCCAGGTTACAAGCAGAATCAACCACCTCAACAAGCAAGTCTCTCAGTTTGAAAGATTTAAGTCATTCAAACTTTTTCCAAGTCTGCTGTTGAGTGCCCAACAGCAGAAATACATTTTGACCGGTTAAGGAGATGTCTAATTGCCACCATTGAAGACTGTACCTCAAAGGCAGTGGACAATATATATTTACAAGATAAACTGTCAAATGCAATGTAAATTTGAGTATCACCCTCCATAAAAATGATATCCTGGTGAATGATTGCCAAACAATTTACCTAGTGGTGTTGTATACATTGTGAACAGAAGAGGGCCAAGCACGGAATGCAAAGGACACCACATGTGAGTGAAGCTAGCTTGAATAATTGCCATTCAAGCATCAGTCCTTAGTGCAGGGACAGTCTAAGTAAGTACTAAGTAGCAAACCAATTCAGAGCAGGACCAGAAACCCAAACCAATACTCGAAGCCATGCACAAGAAGTGAATGGCCCACAGTATTAAAAGCAGTAAACAAGTCAAACACAAGTGCTGTCACCTTACCCTTGTCCAATGAACTCATCATGTCATTGTGAGTTCAAGCAGGTTCCACCAAGTGAAACTTAACAATATGCACACTGAAAGGGGGATAAGAGCATACTGGAAAATAGGTTGGATTGCACATGAATACAGACCACCCATTCAAAACTTTTCTAAGCAAACTTCATGGTTTGTGCCAGAGATAACCAAAGAGGAAAGGTCAGGATATCATGCTTTAGTTTATTGGTTGAAATGGGCCTATTATTAGAGAGGTACATGTAACCACTGTCAATAGATTTTCTTCAGTAGGGGAAGAACTATGGCATGAGCAAAGGCAGACAGAAAGGATCCTTCTGCACTGAGAAGTTAATAATTAAACAATTTAAGTAACGACATCAAAGCACTCTTTCAGAAGAGAAGTGGGAATGGTTTCAAAGGAGGGTGTATACTTGGTGAGGACAAGATAAATTCCAAACCTCTGCAAGTGTTGCTGGCAGAAAATAGTTTAAACAGAAGGTACAGAATTAGGATTGATAAATTTATCAGAAGCAAAGGTAGATACAAGCCAATTTACCCTGATAGCAGAAATTGTATCTGCAAAGAAATCCAGGCATTTATAGGCAAGCTCATGGGTAGCCAAGTGCATAGTGTTTTTTTTTTAAACTTTCACAGTGTATTGTCCTATGCAAAAAACTGAGCTCAGACATCAAATTAGTTAAGTATGCAGAATTGGCAGACAAGTATGCATACTTCTTTAAATCTAATATGGTCAGGCGAATGATGACAGTGGCACCAAGCATGCTCTAGCAGACTTCTGCACTGCCTAGTTTGTCAGTGAGCTTGTCAATGAACACAAATATTATTATTTATATTAGTTTCAGAAATAGCAGAGTTAAACCAAGGTAGCAGCATGCGCTCAACAACTTTGTTAGTTCTGAGTAGGATTTGCCTATCAAGGAACTCATTAAAGTGTACTGTACCTGCACATCACACTTATTAGCTGTTTGTGCCAGAGATAACCATAAAGGAAAAGCCAGGATATCATGCTTTAGTTTATTTAAAACAATATCATGCCAAGGGCAAACTTTATAATTTTGTAGTTACACGTGGTGTAAATGCCAATATGATACAAAAGATAAGACTCATCAACAGGACTAGTATAGAATGAAGTGATTGCTTATCAGAACAAGGCATCAACACATCTTATGTATGGTCTTTGAACATAACTTGCCTTCTGAGCTATCTTCTCAGAAATTAACTCTTCCAATTTGTGTCTAACCAAGATCCCAGCTAACACATTGCTCATATAACAAATGTTTAAATACAGTCTATATCTCAATACATTAAAATCATTCATGGAATCACTGTTTGTACTACACTCAACACACAATTTCCTAGAAAGTACACTTTTAATTAATGCAGGAATGCAGATATTTCCAAAGACCGATGATACACCTGGATGCTTATCAGATCAGCAGTCAGCAAAGACTGCTGCCATTCAGCTGACATCCAGGACCAGAACTGGTACCAGACTTCATATAACAAACAGATGTGAAGCAGACTGTGATAATAAAGATACAGTGATGCCAATAAAAGGACAAATACATATGTTTACAGTTCTGTCCCAGTCTCTCTGCATGTCTCTCTCTTCTTCTCTGCACTCTTTTTAATAATAAAGGACTGACTATCAAACTACACTGAAACAGTAACACAAACCAGCATTGGAACATTCTTCACAAAAACTTTGAACTCTTGATCATCACATGGCACACACTAGTCATAGTTACAGTGCAACTGTACATGCATAGTGTGGTGTCCACTAAATCTAGTGCACAAAGCCAGACTACACATGTGGGTTTTCACAGTAATCACAAAAATGCATCTCTCCACAGGCAATGTGGAGACCATCCACAATGCCTGTGGCAAATTCTGTCCTCTTTTGGCAGAACTATATCTAAATTGTTCTGGCTAAGCTACTTAGACAATACTAAATAGCAACACTTTTGTCATAATTCAATAATTTGTTGCAGCGTTAAAAGTAAAGATTACGCCTTATCAACCAAATCCGACAAAGCTGAAACCCAATTTGGGAATGATAACACGAGCTTCATCAATTTGAGACTGCATTTGTCGAGTTCTGATCCCAAGGTATTGCTTTTTGGCTTGGATTAAGTCAGAGCCAATTTTCATTGCATTCACCTTTGTACCTCTGTCACGGTATTCAACACTGATGTAAAGCATGCAGTTGGACATGGGATCAAAGTGCTGTGATCATTCGGGTCAGATGACCTGTGTACAAGATGTAGAGGAGAGGCACGAGGACCTGAGCCCTAGTAAAAACCAAACAGGACAGGTGTCCAGACTGAGCAGTCTGAACCCATTGTTACCATCATTGCCCGCTCATTCACGAACAATTGAAGCCCTTCAGCGACAGACCCATAAACCCATATGATGTGCTGACTGCTCAGGCGAGTAACCAGAATCTCGTAGTCAACCTTGTCGAATGCCACGCTTACATCAAGAAGAGTGAGCAGCATCACACATTCGAGTCGATGGCATCACAGAAGTTGGACAACAGCCGCAAAGAACAATTTATGTTGAATGGCCACATTGGAGCTTTGGCATAAGGTCAGACACTTCCAGAAGGAGCGACATCTGCTGAGCTACAATTTTCTCAATCACTTTTGAAAGGAGCTTAAATTCGTGATGGATCTATAGCTGTCAATGTCACCAGGATCCATTCCTGGCTTCTTCGTCCTTCGATAGTGGCGCTCTGCAAGCCCAACTGTCCAGCGAAAGTTCAGAAGTGAATATTGAACTCAGGTGTCCTAAGAAAAGTATTAGAACTAGAATTATTAGCTATAGCATGCACACTACCCATGCAAAGAAAGGCCATGTATTTGAAGTTGAAAGACTTAATTTACAAGAAATGTACTCAAAAGCAAGCATCCAAAAAAGGAATTCTTGGCATATTTATATTCTGTGCTGTGCTAGCTATCAAACTGAAAGTTCTTATGTAGAGTTCTGCTGTCAAAGTAATTTTATTTTCAAATATACTACATGATGCCCTGTAAAAGAATTAATTTAATGATTACGCAAATGACCAAATCATATAAAAATACTCTTTGTAACCAAATTTTTATGGACATTTCATTTATGAAAACCTCAGAGGTAACTTTTTACCAATACACTTTTTTTACCTAATTATTCAGCAATTTCAGTCCAATACAGTGCAGGATCCAACCCAGTTTTGAGCTTTTTCCAACTTTGTGAGAATTTTCTCAAGTAGGGTCATAAACATGCATGCGCTTAGCCAGCTAATTGAGAAAATTTATCAAGGTTTGACTCAGAGGCAATTTAAACTAGTTGTCTAAAACTTTGCAGCATTGAATCAAATCTTTGAATTTCAAAATTAAAACAACAATGCAGAAATGTTCAACTTTATTAACAAATTAACCTTTTATGCCAAAGAGCACAAATAGGGTAGTCTCTTCAGAAATGTGTCACTAAGATTACCTTTTACAGAAAGTAACAAATAATAGAAGTGAAAGAGCTAAAAATGCAACAATAGGACAATGTCTAATAATAGGACTGTCTTAAAAGTTAGGCTTATCATGGGAAAGGCTCCAACCAAGGTGAAACTCATCTTTAAACCAACTGCTCTTTGGTTCAAAAGATACAATAAAACTTTAGATTTTGTTAATTTGTAACTTTAGACAAAATATCTTGACACTCTGACTAATCTATTCAAATCTCTGTCATTGAACAGCAAAGGTTATCTGCCCTAAGCTCATATTAGTTTCACCTGATTATTAACTGTAAATTAATAACCCTGATTCAACATGTACAACCAATAATGTGAGATTAATTCCTGCAACTTCCTGTGGACCTGGACTAGCAGTTGATAAATTCCAGATTTTCTTGCATCTAGCTGTACATAAATCTGGTTCTTCCCAGATGCTCAATGTTAGGTAAGTAGTAAATCTCAGATTCTCAGGGACACAGGTTCAAAGGGTTAAAGGGCAAGCATAAATACCTCCTGTAATGGTTTGTGAGCATCTAGATACCCATTCTCATTAGAATGTAGCTCTTTCAGCTTGTCTGCCCCAACTTCGTACCAGACTCTGGCTGTTATCAACTGATGCTTGCAATCACAGCAATTAGGTTGAGGGGCAGAGCTGCATCACAAAATGAAAACATCATTTAGCTGCCACTTTACAGGTTCTCCTACAGCTGCTACCCAAGAATTTCTACTCAAGTGACCACCTACTTCTTAACCTTCTATTTAGTTTCAATTCGATGGGTAACACAAAGCACAATTTATGCTTAATTTCAATTAAAAATAATAATCTGTTATTTGCTGCATTCTATTTCCATGGATCAACCATGGTGGCTTTGAATGTTGACCTATGAATGTTCATAGAAATATGAAATATTGAAAATTCTGTCAGGAACAGACAAGATAGAAACCCAAACTTCTATCAGCCCATCAATAACAATTTACTGCCTTGAACAAATGTTTTGAACTGAATTTAAAAAACTCTGATTACAGCACATTTGACAGACCACTGTCTTGCCTTACCATGAAAACTCGACTAACTGGAAACTACAAATTATCATGAGCACTAATTTTGACACTTAAAAATTGATCATTAAAATAACATTCACTCTAACAGTTGAGTAATTAATCTTTAACAGCTATGCTTTCATCCGAGCATCAAACAAATTACATGTATTTGCAGGAGTTGCATAATTTTACCATAATGCCAAACAATGTTTTATTTATGTACACATAATTATATAGATAATTTTCACCATCTGACCACTGTATTGCCACATTGAATTTAAGTTACTTCATCTGCCACGTATCAGTACCAGTAAACAAACAGAATGTAAGGAAACACTGACTTCCATGGCCTCCAGGACATCCTACCACCTGGGTCAAAACCTTACAATGACCACATGCTACGGATTAGACAAATAAAGGCATCAAACTCACATATCCATGCCTGCTCCTTCCTCCAGATGTATGAGTAACAACCAGGTTAGTGGTATTTAGGCCAGATAGAAACTAGTAGAATGGAACCCCTCAGATGATACTGCCCTCTAGGATGTAAGTGATATTTGGAACAAAATCTGATCGACTGCAACTTATTTTTCCATACATACATACACTAATAATGCATATGATGCATAATGTGTGTAATGTATTTATCAGTTACCTAATAGTGTATTTTTCGTTTACCTACCAAATACAATAAGGAACCAACAGACATAAGCAATCAAGGGTGATGGGCTCATTTATTTCTTCAATCAAAATTTCAAATGTTAGTTCTGAAAATTCAATTTAGGATTACACAGTCACAAAACATAACAATTGACTGCTGCAGTTTCTGCCTACATTTATATCTGAGCATTGAGTATTATATCTGCAGACTGCTCTGAGTATTCTTCCAAAATTTGTGTGCCAAATATAGGGCTGTATTCTCCTTATATTCCCTACATTGCTAACAATTCTCCCTACATTTATGTCTGCTGAGAATTTTCTCTACATCTACATTTGCAAGTATTTTTCTTACATTTGTGACTGACGACGTGCAGTCGCTACACTTAGATTTGCCAAATGTTCACCCTACATTTATGTCTGCTGCATGTTCTTCCTACATCTATGTTTGCCAAGTAATTTTCCAACATTTAAATCTGTTAAGTATTTTCCATACATTTACATCTACTGCATATTCAGCCTATACTTATAACTGCAGAATTTTCTCCCCACATTTATGTCTGCCCAGTATTCTTTCTACATTCATGTGTGCCAAGTATTCTCCTTACATTTATATCTACTGCATATTCATTATTCAGCCTATATGTGTGCCAAGTTTTCTCCCTACATGTAAGTTTGCTGAGTACTTTCCAAACATTTACATCTGCTGACTGCTTAGCAAATCCTCACGACATTTATATTTGCTGCTTCCAGGTATTCTTCTCAAGAGTGTATCTAAGATACTGCATCGAACTCTCATCTCAGGATAGTTGCAGCCATATCTGGTAATGTAATAGGATAAAGAGCTTTTTAATGATGCCAGACAACAACAGAACAGTCACAGCAGCTGGTTATGATATTATTCTATCAGGTGTTAATATGGGACAGATCATCGCCCTATTCATTTCTATGTGTACCTCACACAGCCCAGGGTTTGCCATTGTAGGCTACTTCGGATCACACACTCAGCACAGTATTATTCCAGAGCCTGGCAACTGATCACCTGTAGAACAATCCAACCAGAGAATGGCATACCATGTAACTGGATCGCTTAAACATGAGATGCAGCTGTCTGAGGCCAGACATCTAGCACATGTATTTTCACTCCTTAGGAGAAATCTGGACCATAGTAAGACATTATTCAGAGAAGGCAAGATCACAAATCCAAAAGATAATGTATCTGTAAGCAATTATTGGTAAGAATATTATTGTAAAAAATTGCTATGGTTTCACAATGACTCAATGCAAAAGCAAAATGAATAAATCAATTAGCAGCTATAACAAAACAGATACTAATGTATTGAGAGTTACAGTGTTTGGTAATCCAAAACAGGTCACTGACAGTCCAATTATCATATAAATTGTTTCATGCACTCCACTCCATGCACTCCAGGACACAGCTGGCATGTCAAACACAGTATGTAACAGAACTTCTGTCTAATATTACCAGACATTATTTTAAAGGTTTCATACAAGAACACTGTTAAGTTTTTGGTCTTAGCTTTATAAATATAGACGCTCTAATAAACTCCCATTACATGCCTAAAAATATCCCAATGTATATATACCATGGATGTTAAGAGATTCCATATTGCCTACTATCACTGACACCAGCTAAATTGTTCTCTGCTCCACATACCTCCACTATCAACTACCTCCAGCTACTCTGATCACTAAATTCCATTAGTACTCAGACACATTTTTTCTTTAGCCACACAAAAATTTCAGTCTGACAGCTGATTTATTACCAACTGAACATATTTTAATCAATGTCTAACTTTAGGAAAAGAAATTCTATGTGAAGAGACAAGCTCGCTGGGCCAATGGGAAGCATCATTCTGGCATTATGGAGAGGGGTCCACTGAATTGTTTTGGCTCCACAAGCAGCAGAATTGAAATCACATGCAAATGCTCCTGCACATGCAGATGGTTACTGCAAGCATTTATCTTCATAGATGCTGATGAAAAATAGTAGTTCCTGGTCTTCTTGTGCAAATTTTTGTCTAATGTAGTCCAGGTAACATGAGCCATTGACCTTAAAGATACAGTATAAGGACTAAATTGAAAAAATCTAAAATTCTCATAGATATGGCTTACTCATTCATCATAACAATCACAATGTTTATATTCCCAAACACATAAACATTCAAATTTTCATGTCTAACCAAATCAAGTATAGCATGCCTCAGTGCAATGCAATGAATCATATGAAGCATACTCACACAAAACACATATGAATCAAGACAACATTAGTTACAGTACACCAAGTGGCAAAAGAGATAGATCATACAATGTATGTCATCTAGTTTTTAAATCCAACCTGGAAACCTTGGAAATGGCAAGCCTGGCCAAACTGACGATGTAACCAGATGTCAGAAAGACATTAGCCAAAGGTCTTACGCAGAAACAGGAAAGACAGAATTTGCCACAAAGTACGATCGCTGACTAGAATTGCATTTCAACCAATGCAGAAACGGCTGAGCAGTTTCTCAATTAAAACACGTTCCATGTAAGGCAACCTAATACAGATGATCAGTTATCATACTCCTTTCAGCTGATACTTCAAAACAACAATAGCCCTTCCTCAAGGGTTGCATGGTTTGAAAATGAATTATTAAATCCACACAATGCGCCAGGCATAGAATCCTTTGCAGAAAGGTGAAAGGTAAGCATATAAGTGATTTGTCATGATACAGCATATAAGGTCTTCAATATGGCATTCTATAATGTGACACAAATGATGATAATGATGATGATGATCATCATCGTCATCACCATCATCATCAATGTGACACAGGGCATTTGCTAATTACCTTTCCCTTGGCCCTCAAATAGGCAATATTTAGTCCATTCCATCACAGTCATTTCTGTTTACACTCTGGCTCCTGCTAGTACACATTATAAGGCTTTGTGTAAGAGGCACCTATTCACATGCAACTGCTCTACTCTACAGCCTACATACCTCCACTATCACCAGCTAGTCCAAGGACACATAGTTGGAATGACAGACACAATATGTAACACAACTTCTGTCTTATCTTACCAGACATTATTTTAACTGTTCATACAAGAATACTGTAAGGCTGTTCACCTTAGATTTATAGATATAAGCAGTAAATTCCATTACATGGAAAAATCTTAGTATTCTCTTAGTATTTTAGTTCAGCCTTCAGTAATGCATTTGCTTAGGCATTTTGCTAACAGCCAAGTGAATTAAGCCACAGTTTCATACGACTGAAACAAACAATGAAGCCATAGTTCTAGTAAAACCTAACTGGAGCACTATGATTACAAACATTACAGATATTCTATGGCAAGATATCACAATTGAGAAACAGATATCACAATATTAGACATTATCTGAATCAGCACAACCAGCCAAGTCCATAGCAGAAATGGTCAACAACTATGAAGGGTATGAACAACTTGCCTCAGTTTCTAATCTTGGGACATACACATTGAATACATGGATTATTTAATTCCCAATAAGCTGGATACCCTGGAAATTACGGTTGCATAACGAATACCGAAAACCCTAATATCTGAAACAGAATTTCTGCCAGATCCCCAAAATCTATCTTCAAAGCTAAAACAAAATTCTGTGCACATTGCACTTTGTAACTATTATTTTTCGCATTATTTTCAAATAGCACTCCAGGGTATTGGTTGACCAGATAGTGCTCCAGGGTATTGGTTGACTAATCCATGGGTACTAGTTTTCAGGATTCAAATGCTTGGTAAAAAAAACTGTACCAAATGGCAAAAGGTCACTGAAAAACCATATTGTTGGTAATAACTGATGCTATGCATACCCTACTACTGTAGATTATTAACTTGCCTTCACAATTTAACTTCCTTCAGATACCCTTAAAATATTCTGAAATTCTAATCATTGAAACTTGAGGCACGTTTCAAGTCTATTGTTTTAAATTAATGTTTGATCAAAGGCTAAACCATTCTAGGAATAGAATATATAATCAGAGCTTATACTATCGTAACTTATACGAGTGACCGAATAACATTATACAAATTCCCAATTTCTGGGGAAAACTGTTTCTACCAAGGATATGACGTTCTGGTTCACACAAACACATTTTCATGAGTAACTTTGTCATTTCTCTAGAAAATCTTCACACGCTTAAAGGTTCACATCACCACATACACATTGCAAAACTAAGTAAGATAGCATTAGACCGCTATCTGACGACCCTAATAGGTCACGACTGTGATCTTCAAAGCCCGATTTGTGCCAGTAACTAAAACAGGTGATCGGGTTTCTTGGGTATCCGGCCCACGTGCTTGGAACAGTCTTCCAGCGCCTATTCAGAAGGCTAAAAGCATCTATGTTTTTAAAAAACAGCTTAAACTGTACCTGCTATCTAACTCCTAGCAATTGAGCTGACAGTCGAAGACCCTGTGTAAAGCATCCTAGAAGCTTGCTACTGACAATGCTATAGAAATTGTCGCAATTACAATTAGGCCTACAATTACAGGCAGACATGTACAATCTGGGTGGGTGGGTGTCTGCATCGTGAGGGTCAGTTAGGGTCAGGATAAGCGTCATGAGAGAGGTTAGGGCTTAGGGTCAGTGTACATAGCCTATGTATTTGTGCAACTAAAACAGCCATATCTGCGAGTGGAAGCTGGATTTTAAAATTCAGGGCTAAGGTTAGGCACCCCGATTACACATGATCGCCCAGTGACAACGTAGCTCGAAAAATGCTAGAAAAATTCATGTGACTCACTTGTCTGGAAAGGACTTCTTCCACCACTCGGCTGCTTCAGCTTTGGTAATTCTGAATGTGTCACCTGCGAAAGTGCCGCTGGGAAATAGGGCTTTCAATTCAGCAAGCATATGTGAAAATACTAACGATAGTTTGGTTAAACTTCGCCGATAACTAGAATGCTCGTCAAACATTTTTTCACGTCCATCTTTAAACAGCTTGATGCTCTTCTTGCACTTTGTCATCAGATTATCCATAAACACGCGGAAATATTCGTTATCGTTCAACAGATGAAGCCGGTCTTCGTATTTTGAGTTGACGAGCTTCAGATGTTGGTAGGTGTCTGGGAGGATGTCGAGTATGAAGGGGGGCGAGTTCTTCAGGTTCATTTTCGGATGTTGGCACATCTTAACAACCTTGTCCATCAGCTTCCAGGATTTTTCGATGGTCTTCTTGTCAATAACGAGGAGCTTCGGCGGCGGGGCGACGGCGCAGGCAATAGCCCCCTGCATGCGGCTAAAGAAGCCCTTCGTCTGGACGACATTCCTTGGCAGCAGTCGACTGCTTCCTCCTCCTCCGGACGCCATTTTTCCTCATCCAAATAGAACTAAAGCACGGCTTCGCTTCGTTGTCAGGCGTCGCGTTAACAACCCTCCAAACACTGCACTCACTATCCACGAAATTCTCGTATGACTTGTAGATCAAAACTCCATCGACAGTAATCACTAAAAATCACTGATGTATATTAATACTACTAAGAGAGATCACTAACTAAAATATTGTAAAATAAGGCGAGGCTGAGTAACTAAGCATGCGGTCGCAATTTTCCTTAACGAGTCACCAATGGTCTGTGTTTAGGCCTATAACAGTAAAATTTAGTCATATTCCCAAGAAAGATACCGACATTATCTGCGACAACGTGTGTTAGTCAAGTGTCACAATATGTTACCATAATTATATTACCGCGTCTCTTTTAGATGTTCTGTATGAATTAGTGCAGGGGCGTAACTTTAGTCTAAAAAGTGGGGGGTACCAATACTTTGGTCTAAAAAGTGGGGGGTACCAATTTCTTCTCCGCTTTAGCTTTTCGCATGGCGCCCATTTTGAACATATTCCCTGCCAGTGTTCTCATTAATTTTGGCTCTCGGTTTACCTGTGTATCCATGTATTTTCGTACTTTTGGTGGTGACTGCGTTCTCTGAGAAAGCACAATAATAAAATATTGATTGACATTGCTTAAAAAGTGGGGGGTACAGTAGGGCCTACCCCAGTCCAAAAAGTGGGGGGTACGGGTACCCCTCGTACCCCCCTCACAAATTACGCCTATAAATTGGTGTACGTCTGTTGCACCAAAAATCCAGCATTCAATTAGGCCCTAACAAACTTATTCTACATCCTCTATTGTTGCACGCCCGTTGCACCAAAAATCCAGCATTCAATAATTATTAATAAACTTATTCTACATCTTTTATTGTCACTAGGTCTATAGTTTATCTACCCCGATTGAGCGTATGCTAAAGGGGCAAAGGTTACGTGGAACGCATGGTCGCAGACTCGCATGGACTTGGACTCGGAGTTGGACTCGAACTTTAGTGACTCGGGCTCGGACTCGAACACCTCAGGACTCGGACTCGATTCGGACTCGGCTTAGATGGACTCGGACTTGACTCGGACTCAGCTTAGGCCTAGGTGGACTCGACTACCGGTACATCACTGCTGAAACGGACCAAATAACCTGGCCGGTGTAAAAGCTGGTCTCCATAGTGTGACGCTGAAAAATTTCGGAAATTAATTTTGCATATTGTATTATTATTATTATTATTATTATTATTATTATTATTATTATTATTATTATTATTATTATTATTATTATTATTATTTATTTTTTTATTTATTTATTTATTTTTTTTTTGCCCTGAGGTACTTCGTTCCCTCAGGGTCTTAGAGATTAAATTAGTTGTTTTTTCCGGAACGGCTAACCCTCGTCCAAGTCCTGCTGGGCTGATACCATTGAGCCGCTAAAGGCCACCGCGTTAAATCGTTGAATGGTGACAGAAATTCTTTGATGCAAAAAACTCGTTTCGCGTGGTTCGCCCGTGGCGTTAGCAAGGTGTCGACCCAATTCTCCTATAAAATCAAGGCCTTTGCTGTTGATAGGGCCCAAAGTTTCTAGACCAAGCGGGACAAAAACGTGAGTTCCCTGGAGGGCCTCATATTTGCGAGTCTTTCTCTCATCTGCTAGTTCCGCCGCCGCGCCTGCTCGTGCTGCCGTTGAAAGAAGGTAGGATGGAGCCAGTGTATCCACCACTGTGGCATCCCACACCAAGCTTCTGCCGGCCCTCCATGGGATGAGGGTGAGGCCGTCCGGTCTTTTTCCATCAGCGCGGTTCAGTCCCGAAGGCTCTTTGACCGCCGGGAACCCCGCCCTGCAAGGCGCCCGGCAAATCAGATCATTGATGGCCGCGTGTCGGGCCATTCTTCCGAAGCCCAGTGGGCATGCCAATCCGTGTGATCCTCTTGCCGTGACCGCCGCGCCACAAGGGCAGGTATGCGGCTCGCAGATGGTAGCTCCCAGCCGCAAGCCGACGGCGACCCTCACCGCCTCATCGCTCAGCCTCAACCCACACGTACGCGGTGATGGGCAGCGTGTAGAACCAGTCCTCTGCGTGCGCCGCGGTGACCGCCCTCCATCTCGCCCGATCGTGATCATCCACCAGTGCCTGTTCAAGGTCGTTATTATTATTATTATTATTATTATTATTATTATTATTATTATTATTATTATTATTATTATTATTATTATTATTATTATTATTATTATTATTATTATTATTATTATTATTACTATTATTATTATTATTATTATTATTATTATTATTATTATTATTATTATTATTATTATTATTATTATTATTATTATTATTATTATTATTATTATCATCATCATCATCATTTTATACCCCTCGCTAGGGCGGCGTTTGGCATAGGCCTATGGCTGCCAAATCGTGTGTTTAGGCCTAGTTAAGATTTGATTGTACTGACATGTTTCAGTGTTATCTTACTGCGTTTGTCAGTTTGAATTAATAAAGCAAATTACTATAATTATAATTAGAAGTATTATTATTATTATTATTATTATTTTTTTTTTTTTTGCCCCGAGGTAAAAATGATCCCTCAGGGACTTCAATATTAGTAAAACTGTTAATGGTCTGGAACGGCTAAAACTCCTCGGGCACGGGCAAAAGGTTAGCAAATGTCCCGCAAATTGCAACAGCATTGAAACGTTGGATAGTCAGAGAAAAACGTTGGAACAAATATGCAGTTTCGCGAAGGTCTCCCGTTGAAGTGGTCAGATGTCTTCCAATGTCACTAATCAAAGAAAGGCCGGTGGCGTTCATGGGGCCCAGTGTTTCGAAGGCCAGAGGCACGAATTCGTATTCGTTCAGCAGAGCGGTGTATTTCGTAGTTTTTCTTTGGGCAGCTATTTCGGCTGCCGCACCGGCTCTGATGGCGGTGGCAGAGACATATGACGCCGCCAAGGAATCGATCACCGTGGCGTTTATTTATTATTATTATTATTATTATTATTATTATTATTATTATTATTATTATTATTATTATTATTATTATTATTATTATTATTATTATTATTATTATTATAATTTGCTTTATTAATTCAAACTGACAAACGCAGTAAGATTACACTGAAACATGTCAGTACAATCAAATCTTAACTAAACACACGATTTGGCAGCCATGCCAAACGCCGTCCTATAGAGAGGGGTTACGGGTAGGCCTATCGAACCACGAATCTAATGCTCTCCTGGTCATGAGTGTTACCATTACCCAGTCCTGTTGTCCTCGAGACCAAGGTCTTGGTCTCGAGTGCACTCGAGTTCGTTTTTAAAAGTCTTGGTCTCGGTCTTGGTCTTGAGACCAAAGGTCTTGGTCTTGGTCTTGAGGTTCAAGGTCTTGGTCTTGATCTTGAAGTTCGAAGTTTTGGTCTTGGTTTTGCAAGACCAAGACCAAGACTTGTGTCAATATGAACAATCAGTAATTTTAACAAACGGCAAGAATTATAAAAATTTATCCAATATATTACTGATACAGTTATTGCTTTAGTATTTACACGGTGTGAATGAGGCTTCACTGTTGTTTTGAACAGTTATTTTGACTTCCGGTTATTTACCATGGAATGTTTTCAAAACAGACTCACGATTAATTTGTACATTTATATCGGTTCTTGAAAAGCTGCTTTGTGTGCACTTGCAGACCGTATTTTTTCACATGGCAGAATTTTTATGAGGCCCACAGGTCACGTCTTGGTCAGAAAATTCTGAGCAAATTGGTTTTTATAAAATTCAATAGGCGTTTGGAATAACATTTCGCATGAAGGACTTTGTAAATACGAATTCTAAATTCTCTGCAGTCTCCATTTAGAGTTGTTTTGCTTGAATAAAAGAAAAGACTCGTGTTTTCATTAAAATAACGCTCGAGTAGTCCGACTGGACAATTTTTAGTAAGGAATAGAAGTCTGGATACAATTGTGATTTTTTGGGGTCTTGGTCTCGGTCTTGGTCTTGGTCTTGAGGTTCAAGGTCTTGGTCTTGGTCCTGAGGTTCAAGGTCTCGGTCATGGTCTTGAGGTTCAAGGTCTTGGTCTTGAGGTTTAAGGTCTTGACCACAAGACTGCCATTACCTAGCCGCCCTAGCGGAACCCTGGTCCTTTTAGGGCTTCCTATTGACCACTCACAGCATGATAATATAGCCTCCTAAACCCATTAATATCTTAATGTTTCAAACCTTTTCATCATAATAGTGGCTATTTAAATTATATTTTCTTGTATATTGTCACGTTTGCTTTGTGGATCAATAAAAAATTGATTGATTGATTGATTACTCCCTCCCCCTCCTTAACCTGAATGATCGATGCTACTTCAAAGATTCCGTCTCGCTGTTGTGTCACCTGACCTAGGCCCAGTGGCTTCGATGGCACCGTTAATGTCCGTTATCATAATGTCCAAGGCTGATCAGTCGATGGAAACCAGAGATCCTCACAGCTACCGTAAGGCTATACCTCGCCACAGGACTTTCACTCAAAACCGAAAACAGTAATTGCTCTTTCACAAATCCTATCCTGTTTCCTCCTCTTTTTTTTACCTTCCTCTCTGTTTAAATTCTAAACACCATCCGCCTCAATTAGGGGTCATCCATAAAGGACGTCCGCAATGAGGGGGAGGGAGGGGTTATCCAAATGCGGACAAATGCGGACAGGGGGTGTGGGTTATGACCAGTGTGGATGTCCGCATCTAAATTGTTTATTTGATAGTTTTTTAAACATAGCCTTGTTTCAACCGTCCCCAAAAGACGAAACGGTCCCGAAACTGCCACTTAGACGTGCATAGGAAGTGTGGAATAATTGTAAAAAGAATGGTGATGACTGATGACATTACAAATTGGCTTTGGCATGCGGACTTCCGCAAGGGGGAGGGAGGGATAAGGTCAGATGCAGGCAAGTGCGGACAAGGGAGGGAGGGATCCAAAGTAGGCCATATTTTTCGGACGTACTTTATGGATGACCCTTAGCCGTCTGACTGTTTGCCTGCCTGACCTCCTTGGGTCTTGACCTGGAACTGATTTTAATCCTACCTGCCTATCGATTTTGTTTTGACTAAGAGCCTGTGACCCTGCCAGCATGCCCACATGGAGCCCACATAGGACCACATTCCCATATGGTACCCATATAGAGCATTTATGTCGCTCCCATCTAATGCCCATGACAATGCTAACAGGAGAATAAGCTGGTTTCTGCCACTCCGTTTTTGGGCGTTGTAGAAGTCTCGAGATCACGATTATGATTACGAGCTGTTCTTTTTCGCAGATTGCATGCATAAGTATGAGGCTATAGGCACTATCGAGACTGATTAATTTTTCTTTAAATGAACGAACAAGTGGAGTAATGATAATAGTTAATCTGAACGCTCATCCTGATTCCTGACAACGGCTTTTGTTGAATCCACTGTGGGCCCATATATAAAGAGGGGGACTAGATTAAACACTGGCTGCTGACAAAAAAATATATATATATATATGGCCATTAATAATTATTGTCAGCAGCCAGTGTTTATATATATATATATGTATATATATATATGGCCATTAATAATTATTGTCAGCAGCCAGTGTTTAATCTAGTCCCCCTCTTTACGGGAGGGGAAACAAGGTTCCTGGGGGGGGGCTAACGAATTTACACAAGATATTTTGGGTATTTTGGGTAATTTCATCCATCTTGAAAAAGTTTCATACTTTTTCTAATTTCATCCATCTTCAAAAAAGACTTTTTTCTAATTTCATCTTCAAAAAAGTTGATGACGTTATTTTAGGACTTCATCTCTCAAAAACTTTATTTTTCATCTCTGGGGGGACGACATGTATCCTGGGGGAGGGGGGTTTCCTCCCCAAAAGGTTTCTACATTATAATAATTGCTGGACTCTGGGGAAACATAAATCCTGGGGGACATCCCCTTCAAAAGCTGTCTAGATTAAACACTGGTCAGCAGCGGCAGAGTGCGAGCTTGCTATAGGAGTCAAACGATCCTGGCTCTAGCTGTCTTTTTAAGCAACTGCACAATGCTACTAAAACTGTGGTCCGCGACCCGGTACCGGTCCGCGAGTGACTGGTTACTGGAATCACAATTTTGAAAGTGCTCATATAAAATATTAAAATGTAAGCCCGTATACGTGTTTAACTTGAAATAAATCACGGCACAGTGTTCACACACAATAAACAGCTTTCATCATCATCATCATCATCATCATCATCATCATCATCATCATCATCATCATCATCATCATCATCATCATCATCATCATCATCATCATCATCATCATCGTCGTCGTCGTCGTCATCATCATCATCATCATCATCACCACCACCACCACCACCACCACCACCACCATCCTGACGCCAGCCATTTGGCGGCGACGGGCAAGAATAAATGATCTCCATTGTCCTCAGTCATTTGTCAATAAACAGCTTTACACATTTGCGGGGTTGGCGGTGATGGCGAGCGATGCGGATGACAGCCTCCTGCGGTCAGTCATTCGTAGTAAGATCCATGTGCTCCGTCCCATCTTCCCACCTACGGTTGTGCGTCGTTATAGTCTTAGACCGAGGCCGCATGATTTTTCTTTGCCCCTCAAGGATGACAGAAACTTTATATCTAGGGTCCTTTACAAAAGTAAACAACCCAATAGCCATGCCAAAATGTAGTCCCATGCTGGACCTATTTGTTAGTTAAGCTATTGATTTTTAGTTCATAGGCTCTACTCTTATTGTAATGGTTTGCGGTTTGTCAACCCACAGATTGAAATAAACGATATATATATATATATATATATATATATATATATATATATATATATATATATATATATATATATATACAGGGTGCGGCAAAATAAAGTAATCCCCTCCAGTGTGTTGCAAATTCTGTAGCAACCGCTTAGAATTTTTATATAAAACTTGGTAATGATATTGTCTGTTCACATCTACATATAACTTCCAAATGTTATTTAACAATCTTGAAATATGACAAAGTTATGTTATTTCAAACACGACACCCCCACGATTTTACATGGTTAAAAATAGTTACTTTGTAAAGAAACAAGAAAAATAAATGGTACAACTTGAAATATTTTTACAACAAAGCTTTACGAATTGCACTTTCAATTTTACATTAAGTGTTCAAAGTGTCCACCATTGGCCTGCACGCATGCCTTCAGCCGTTTGGTAAAGTTCTTGATGGCCTTGTTGATCGGCGCCTGTGGCATATCGTCCCATATTGACTGCAAAGCGGCTTTCAACTCGGCGATTGTCTTTGGCTTCGGCTGGAGTTTGTGATACCTTTCCAGCATGGCTCCCCACACGTGATAGTCAAGGGGGTTGAGATCTGGGGAATTTGGTGGCCACTGGTCCTTCTCAATGATCTCAGGACAGTTTGCGTGCAGCCACTCCTGCGTGACACGTGCCGTGTGCGCTGGAGCGCCGTCCTGCTGGAAAATGAACCCGACTGGCATCAACTGGTTGCAGTCCTCAATGAGCTGCGGAAGCAGTCGACGAAGGTAATACTGAGCGTTAACTTTCGCTTTCTCGTCGATGAAGTGGAGCCGACCTTTACCCCCAAAGCAGACCCCAGCAGACACCATAATGTGTTTTGCAAACTTTTCCCTCTGGACCAGCAAGCGACTTGGCCTGACATCGACCTTCTTTCCTCTTGACCACACGCGGTTGTTCTGGTTGCTGACAGGTGGGTTGAGGTAGAAGTTTTTCTCATCCGTAAAGAACACGCGTTTGGTATCACGAACTTTGAACCGACGTAGCAGGGCAGTGGCGCGTTCCAGTCTTTTCTGTCGCATAGCGTCTGTGATGATCTGCGCCGGTACACGACAGTACAACCAATAACGCAACCGTAAAATTTGCACGTTATAAAGCGTGGGCTTGTCTCTGTTCAAATAGCATAACTTAGTCAATTGTTGTGATAATATAATGTAATTTGGCAATTGTACGTAGATATGAATGACCAATGGCCGTGTAAATTTTCTTATAAAAATCCAACTTCGTTCTTGAGATATCAACCAAACACTGCAGGGGATTACTTTATTTTGCCGCACCCTGTATATATATATATATATACATACAAAAATGAAAAAGTATTTTGCAATAAACAGTGACAATATTGTGAAATTTAAATTTTAATATAGCATGTCATATATATGTCAACTGATGATGACAAGCGCTGACAAGCAAAACATTTATCGGTCTGTAGCAACAGAAAGTTTGTGAAACACTGAGCTATTATGCCGATTATAATTGTAGGCCTAAAGATCGTTAGGATAATGTAACTTAAGTTACAGATTATTATGAGAGTTATAATTATTTATCAAGCAGACCTTTCACAATTATCAATCAATTTGACGTCACGATAGACAAAGAAACATGTTACGTAAATGAGATCATAAAAGATTTTGTGACGTTGAAAATTTTATAATCGACAAATCTGTTTTTTGTCCTATAAACGTCTGCAACAATTTCACTACTTATATGTCTTCAGCAATTTAAAAAAAGGAAATTTGCGATATTGTATTGCTAAGACTGGATTTTAAAACAAGGTACCAGCATGGTAAGAATTTTAAGAGTATTTAGTACGATTTCAGTCCTCAGCGGCGACAAGAAATTAGTCGTTTTAGACAATACGCAATCAGGCTATAATAAGTCATCTGGATATACTAAAAATCTTAAATGAGAACTTCTATAGCACCACTGTAATAATGCTCAAGGCATGAGTCGGTAGTCACTACTAAGAGAAATCGCTGTGCAAGACAAATCCGGTCGAAAGACAAGAAGCAATCCGATAAGGCCCAGAAACAGTCAGATTGGGAAAGTTAGAAGACCTGATTGAGTAGGGGGCCTACAGAGAAATCTTCAAAGTCAGAATGGCTGAAGATAGTAAGGTGGACCGACATGTAGTCATGTATGCAATTAACCCAGTCTTAAAAGTTACCCATTTTTCTGTGGGCAGGCAATGCGGTGGTTTTACGGTCGTTGATAGGTATTTAAATTTAGGAGAGTTAGCGATAGTAAGTAAGTAAGTATATTCTTTATTAACCAATTGCTAATCGCACTTTGGTGGACAGGCATCAAATAAACACAGTTAAAAAGTATATAACACCCTGACAACAAATTGTTTATATATCAAGCTGTCGGCTGGGGGATTGTACGGACGGGGCACGGGGACGGATGGAGTAGCAGTAGGTAGGTTTGGTTGGAAGTAGTGGTGGCGCAGGACGTGGCCCGGATCCGTCAGGACAGCCCCAAAGAGGCGAATGTCGGCGTTATCGCAGAGTTCAAACTTTGGGGAATCCTCGGGGCGGTAATGAAGGCGCATCAGTCAACTCATCATCGCCTGGAGTCGATTCCTCGCTTGCATCCCAGCGAACCCCCTCCAGGCGAGGGAGGCATGCAGCACCCTGGCCAAGGTGGTAGCACGTACAAAGTCGTGAAGCTGAAGGCCAGTATAGGCCATATGCCACAAAAGGCATGAAAGGACTGACGTGCCTGGGTATGATAGCCTGTCTCACTCTGGACCGATGGATTACTAACTCATACGACTTCTTGCGGTTTAGTTTTAAGGTGCATGTGGTAGCCCATCGGCAGACGTGGTCCAGCTCTGCCCCCATCATGGCATTATTCGATGATGGGATTAGTAAGTAGCTGTCGTCGGCGTATTTTATTAACGTATTGTTGGGTTCATTTGGTCGGAGTTTAGATATTGTGACCAAAAGATTTACTGTATGATGCTGGAGTTAATGGCTATTAAAGTGGAACAGTATCACGGAATTTGCCACAATGCAGCCTGTTATTAAGAAGGGCAATTCTCCAATTATATATATATAATCCAGTAGGCCTACAGTAAGCTCTGCAAGTTGCTCAAGGCATAACTGACTGTGTCGAAAGCCTTTGAGAAATCGAGAGATATTAAATGGACATATTGGTAGGAGTTAAGCATTTTAGACAGGTGTCGGTTAGAGAAATGTGGGCTGCAGAGGTGGAGCTCGTGGGTCGGAATGCAAACTGATCAGCGAACTTTGGCTAAGATTAGGCTGGGTTAGGATATGGTAACAGAAACGACGAACTATGAGGTTTTTCAAGTATTCGACAGAAGATGGATGTGATGGAGATTGGCCGAAAGTCGCCGTGGTAGGGGGGAGAGTTGCCATAAATGGACCACCTAAGGGAAACCGAGGTTTACTGAATGAATGCTACCGAATTTCTAAAAGAAAATTATGCCATATAATGGGCTGATTGGTCAAGGATGTTGTTCATAATCAAGGGACAGATAGTATTCATGCATTTATGAAAAATAACTAAAACAGCTTGAGCTCTAATAGGTCCAATCAAGGCAACCTGTTTCCTTAAATGGACCGCGTGGTGTCCTTGATTGGACCAGTTGCCCTGAATGGGACATATTATTTTAAAGACGTTTTTTTAAAGATAATTTGCAATAAAAAACACTTTAAACGTTTTAAAACACTTATTGTCTAAAACATGCAATAAAGGCATCTGTATATAACTGTCAAAATACTGTAAAAGTAGTAGAAATCAACTTAATATATGACTAACATAACCACTGCCAGTAAACTAATTAGGTGTACATTGTCAGAATCACTTGTTAAATATAGAGTATACATCATGTAGTTAACTGTAGACTATATAATTACAACTAAATGATTAGTTAAGTCTTTTAATAATGCTTAGTTACAACCATTTGTGTCTAACACTTAACAATTAATAGGGGCCTACTTAGAGGAATTACACACAGTTTGCACAGAGGAACACATCATCATCAAGCAGTCCCCGCATTTTCTTTTACTTGTAGACATCTACATAAACAACTGAAAGAAAAATGTTGTTCGACGTAATACAAGCCAGTGGAACTTGTTATTATAATAAATAAGCACCTCAGGCACAGTATAACATTGCAAGTGCCGGTGTCCTTAAATGGACCACCCCATATTATCGGTCCAATTCAGGAAACTAAGCGTGGTCCATTCCAGGCAACACGGACTACTTCTGCTTACAATGCGAGAGTTCAACCCACGTCAGTCTTAGCCTAAAATAACCTATTGTCGCTCGAACATGAAACCTGGCTATAACTAAAACAAATCTGATTACATTTTAAAAAGCTGATCTTAAATGTATATCCTCGTTGTTAGGTACGGCTAAAAATAGATCAGAACTACATGAAATAGAGTTTTAACCGCAATTTAATAAATGTTTAGTATTCCGTAAAACTGCCTACACCGATACGATCAATATTCAACTGCGTACGAATACAACAGTTCAAAACGAGGTTAAATGGGTATCTAGGATGTAAATCGGCCGTGGTCCAATTAAGGCAACGGTCCATTTGGGGCAACTCTCCCCCTACTTTCTTTCCACTGGGAGGGAGCATAGGAGTTCAGAATCGATTGGTTGAAGAAGTAGGCAAATGGTTTAATCAGGATAGTTGTTGCTGCTCCTCTCAAATACCACATTGAAACACCATCAGGTCCGGTGGCTCTATGCTCAGCCGAATCAAGCAGTTTAAAGATCGTGTACTCCTCAAAACCTCCTGGGTCTTGTCTACAGCAGTGGATTTTAGACGGAGTATGTGTAGGCCTATTGTTGGTCAGTGGATACGTTCCCATAGTGCTGATTAAGGGAAGTGGCAATGACATCGCAGTCAGTGACGATCATCGACTAATTCACCGGAGCCTGTTCATCTCGGACCACATCTCCCTAAATCCGCGTTTAGATCTTTCAACTGTGGAGGCTTTGTGACGTGCAATGATCGTTAATTCTTTTGGCTAAAGCTAACAGCGGCGTAGCTTTGGTTGAAAAGGTGGGGGGTACCAATTTACTACATACACGAAGCAAGGCAGAGCCTGCGATCTCTGGGAAGGCACAATAATAAAATATTGATTGGCATTGTGTTAAAAGTGAACGGATACGGTACCCCTCAGTCCAAAAAGTGGGGGGTACAGTACTCCCCAGTCCAGAAAGTGGGGGGTACGGGTACCCCTCGTACCCCCCACAAATTACGCCTATGAAAGCTAAGGCTGCCTCAATTCGGTTTTGCTTCGTTTTTTCTGATTGTTTATAACTGGGGTCATAAACGTGGTATCTTTACTTTGATGGAGAGAATTCAAAGAATTAAAACGGTTCAGTTGCAGTGAAGTTCAAACAAGGATTGACTCGGCTTTGGATGAGTGTAGGCAATGAATTTAGTCTAAAAGGCAGCAGATCAGTCCATCTCAGCGTCATCCTGGACTAGATTTGAAATTGTTCTTGTAGCTTTAGGAATGACTAGTAGTGACTACGTTAGAAATTAAATCATAATTTTAGATGCCAAGAAAGTTATTCGAGTTTTATGACTATTAGTCATTTCTGCTTGTTTAGTCCGTGTAGGAATAACAGATCATGTCGCTTAAAAACACTTGTTCAACACAAAAATTCCGGAAACGAGCAGTAGAAAATAGAAATGATGGACGCCTGTACTTAGTGTCGAAAAGTGAATGGGACTGGAACTGGAAATTTGAATTACTGCATAGTAAACAGTAAAAACATGTTACCATTACCGCGGTTTTAATGCTGGTTCATTCTCCATTACCCCGGTATTACCTCGACAGTAAGCCCATTACCGTGGTTAACCGCCAATGTTGCTCTCCCCATCACCGAGTAATTTACTCGGTTTTACCGCGGAACAATTCCTGCCTCACTCTCTAGTCGACGCTTTTCGTCGTCCGTCTTTCGGTTTCTTTTTCCTTTTACACTCGCTTATTCCGGCGAAGAGTTACTAGTGTGTTGGGTTGCAAATCGTTATGCTTTGCTACCTGTGGAAATATGCACGTGCAGCGCTTCCGAACTTCAACTTCAGCCCATCGTGGATTCGCCTATGTTTGAATCTTCCTCCTAGAAAAGTCTTCTGGTGCTTTAGGTTTTACTGTATTTTGTATACAACGCATGTTTGAAGAACTCTTGTTGGGTACTTTAAAGGCGCCTTGTTACAACCTCCTTTTACACCCATAGGCCTATACATTAACCGAAAGATTTGGATTCTGACACTCGACGTTCATTACATCGGTTACGTTTACTGGAAACTCAATCACGACGAAGTTTAGCACGATCAGTTGGGTAAAGTACATGGCTGGGTATAGTGTGGGTGGCAGGGGTACTTCATATATCTTACTCCATAATCTAATCTAATCGAAAGATTTATATAGCGCCCGTTTTCATAATCTCAAAGACATCAGTCGATGGTTGCTTCGAGGGAAATCACCATAAAAATAATTCATTGGAAAATCCGGTTAAAATTCGATAGATCAGAGCAACGAAAAGCAGACTACGGTGGGTATGAAGGAAATAACTCTTAAGTTTACATCAGAGTGACATAACAGAATTAACAGAATCAAGGTTCGGAACATTGATCGAGAAAGCCCGACAGCCAACACTGTTCGATGCTCAGGGCATCAAGCGTGACAGGATAAACTGATCGAGTGTAATATCTATTTGCCTAAACGATGGGCATGGGACGGAGATTGGTCGGTTGGTGAAATTGGAATAATTTGTTAACTGTAAGGCAGGTTTTGAAATCACTCTTTTCTCAATGGCAACCAGTGTAACGAATGCACTGTGGACATAATATGCTGATATTTATGGGTCTTTGTTATAAGTGTTTTGAGCTGTGAATAGTTTGTGCAGATTTCCCGTAAAATATCAATGAGAAGAGATCGAGTTATAGCTAGTCAAGTTTGCTGAAAGCAAACTCATTAGCTAGTGGGATTGAAAAAGCAGCAGAGATATCTGATTCTATAAATAGCCCGTTTGTTAAATTGGGTTATCTGCATATGCCCGAATATGTTAATTTATAGGAACTGATTGAAAACGGGGTAGGTTGCGAACCAACTGAGAGCGGGGCCAACTAGACCGAACCAGAGTTTGACGCGGAAGCAGTATTTCATTATCAACGATATCAATAGAGCAGATAGGTCCAGAAGAATAAGAGCAGCAACTTTGGTACAGTTTCAATTGAATTGTAGCCTTTACACGTATTTGTGGTGGGCGGATTGTAAAGGAAGGTACAGGTTGTGAAACGAGAGGTCGACAGCTCAGACGATTAGCAATTCCTTTTCCCAAAATGTCAGGGTATAGACAGATAGTTTGACAGATTATCATCTGAGAGGACCTGGTGTTGATTTTTAAGTTCAACAATGGATGTGATGATTGGTCCAAGGAGAAAAGGAAATAAGATCAAGAATCTCAGTCAGTGTTGGAATAGGCTGAGAATCGGTGAAGGCATGATTGGCCATACGATGAAGCTAATGTTCTCAAAATGAACCAAAAGATCCTGTGGGCAATTAAAGAGTGTGGTGATGAGCTAGGTAGTACATTGCATTTGATACGGTGTAGGATCTTGTACATTGCCCACCATGAAAACTATGGTGAAGAGGAGATTTCGGAGACCAGATAAGACAAGTATGTGGATTTGGCTGCTGAGCCAAGTTTACGCCGTCTAAATTTGAAAAGATGAAAGATGGAAATGGGATGTCGCCAACACATCTCAAGTAGCCTGTGTAGCCTCATCTGAGCGGCAATATCTGCGTTGTATCAGGACTGAGAAGAGTGTGCGGAAACGTTTATTAACTTAACAGGGACGTGTTTACTTATAATTTCAGATAAAGTTGAATTTAGGAGGATGGAAGATTCGGTCGTAGCTGTATGTGTTCGGCACAACCACGGAACAGAGGTAGGATGTCAAATATAAAGTTTCAAGCGTTAAGCGTTTTCTATGGGCGATAACTAAACGGTTTCCAAGGGCGGTAAATAAGCGATTTCTAAGAGCGGTAAGGGCGGAAAGAGTAAGTGGAAGACGGTATGCGTTGGATAGAAACCTAAGCAGTAATGGCAGTATGGTCAGACAAGTAAAGTAAGACTCGAAAGGAGAGGTATTTGTAACGGCAATACACTTGGATTGAGTTATAAGTAATGTATTACCCATGGGGCAATGCCATGTCTCATCCTCCTTTTCACGCAACTCCATCAATTTTCGTTGCGCCTCTGCATCTTGTACAATGCCACATACTGCAACTGCTTCCTGACTCATATAATTGCTTACTCAAATCAACTGTATGATACATCGGTGTCATGGGGGATTATTATCTGCTGATCGCCTTTCTCTAATTTGCTGTTCCGACCTCCGCTCCGTCGCTGTGCAAGTCTTGCCTTGTTTGCAACCGTCCTCGGAAAAGGAAAAGATCAATGAGTAAGATAAGGTAACTATTACATTTCGCGGTAGGACATAACTAATGCGAGATATTCTGCCAGTTTTTTGACAATTTGTTTTACCAACAATATCGTTATGCTCCTTCATCAACGTAAACGCCTAGGAACTTCGCACAAGACTCTTGTGCAATAGTATTGTTATCAATAAGATTAGAGAGTAGTTTTCGACGAAATCGGAATAATATAAAGTTCGTTATAACTAAGTTCAGAGAGAGTTTGTTTGCTCTAAACCAAGTTGTAGTTCTACAATTTACTTTGTTAACTAATACACCTATCGATTTATCAGACAGAAATACACTAGTATCATCAGCAAATAGCCTACATAGGCCTATGGGCCCTACTGATTACTGAAGCATTGACGAATTGCAGATAATGTCATTAATATGAATCATAATGAGGCGCGGAGGGGCGACATGTGATGGAAAGTTTTTCCACCGAGTACATAATGTATGGAGCCTCGAGACGTCAAACCGATGTTTTGCATCTATTTCAAAATATTATTAGAATTGTTTTTGGGCTTTAAAATATGCAGGGTTTTAAAAGTGCTTGGCAGATTTATATTTTATAGTTTTGACGATGCCGCTTTCTTGTTTAATTTCTCTTTAGTCAAGTAGCAACATATTATGCCTCACGAAAGTAGGCCTACGAATTAATTCTCCAACTAATAGCATCGGGTGTAAGAAGTCATCACTCATCACTCATCAAAACTATACATTTGTGTAGGAATAAGGCATAATTTATTGGGTATACTATGGTTTCAGATGGATCGGTATGAAGCAAGTAGACTGTCAATCATTCGAGTTTATCTCTGTCTTGGCACATTATGGAATTTATTGCAAAACGCTAATACGGAGGAGACGGATGGTGAGTTTATTGTGCTACCGGTACTATTATATTACGGCCTAATAGGCCTACTTTCTGAGCCATTACGGACATAAACTAAATCCCACGTAGGCCCTACACTTAAATAGTAATTCAGGCGTTTATAATCTATCCGATGCCTATAAGACCCGCCTAAAATAGCAATTTACAATTATATTATTCCTACAACTCCTGTGTTTTGCCTGCACTAAATAGATTCAATATCCTCGCAGGTAAAGTGCAGGCATCTATGCCAAGCACGTTTTAATTATACGCTTTTGATTAGTCGGCTTTAGGCTATAGCATTGATTGACGTCAGCGTTTTGTTCGCTTATGTGTTTGCAAAACGCCTATAATATAACGTAGTCGCAAATACATTCCTTATGAGAAGATGAAAAGATGTTGTAGCGATTGTCTATTTTGTACTCAGCTTATAGTTTGAATTATAAATGTCGCTGATACATTCTGGTGTGTAGAAAGTTTTGTTGACTTCTACGTATGCTGTCATGGGATATTCAATACTTATAAATACGGAAGAAAGTCACAGATTGCGATAAGTTTCACGAGTTAACGCCACGCTACCAATCGGGGAGCGTGTTTCCGATTCCCACTCTTGTACAAGGATATCAATAATATTCATAAGCCTCAGTCGCAAATAAACTTTAATGTAGATTTTTTACTCGCAGGCGGTTGCTGCCCAGATATAATTTTATTATATTTTTCAATCTTCATTTCATTCAAACTCTGTTCCTTTTTCAGCCCGTCTGCCTTTGTGTTTCCATAGTGTGGGATGATATGCTCCAAGAATCTGGCTGAATTCTCTTTGTGCACCTTCTACTGCATTATTAATTTTCGGAAGATCGTTAAGAGTTGCATCATAACAATTCCGCAATTCTTGTGCAAAAATAGGATCAATATTTCATAGACAAGGACTTCTAAACGGCGATTTCAGTTACACCTGCCTTTATCAGCGATTAAATGTTAGTATGTACGGATTTATTAACGGCGACCTTATTTGCACACGCCTTTATTAGCGCGCGCTCATATTGCAACACGCTCTTATTAACCTGCGATGTTTTTTGACAGCGCCCTTATGTGCGCGCTCTTTTGTGTCGCGCCCTTTTATGCGCGCCCTTATCGATGTAGGCCTAAACCCTTTTCTCTAGGCGAAGATTCTAATTGACCCAAGCGCGTCATTACTTCCGGGTTCATGTTCTACACATCCGTTTGGCGCTTCTGTCAATTATGCATTTTCTCCTTAGTTTCAGTTTGCAGAGAATCCACAGCGGCGCCTGGTCGAGAGAGGCGGGGCGTAGGCGTAGTCCTATTCACGTCTATCGAACTATGGCGCTCCAGAAGCATCGGCGAAACACATAAATTCGGATTTATGTGCATCAGTTTTACTAAGCATTCACATCCACAGCGACATCAATTAGTTAAGCTATCGATTCACATCAACGGCAGCTATATTAAACCTAAAGCGACTTGGAGTAAGAAATTAGCTCGTGAGCAGTTTCCCTGTGCTCCCCAAATTTTATATACCCTCTACAGACACTGGCGAAAGTTACGATGAGAAAAAACAACTATCGTTTCTGCGGGGAATGGGTGGCCAGAGGTTTTATGGCCAACTCCAGGTCTGGGTTGATTCTAGTAGGCAGCCAGTATTTCGGCAACGTATAATACACTCGCGGTTTCCGTCGCTGCCGTGCGCTACGACGTATTCTCACGTCTTACTGAACCTCGCGGTAACTTCCTTACGAATTTTCTCTGAGGACCCTGACATTACCAGGTGAAGATCTTGTTCCGCATCTTCTTCGGAGCCTAGCTAGTCCAAAACCTCCGGGTTCATCATCCCCACATCAGAATTTTCCTCCTTCAAATTGATGACATAGCCATACTTTTCCCGCAGTAGGCCCTACTCAATGTTTGGCAGTGCTCTTCCTGGCGCTCCGCAAGTGTCCTGATCATGTCGTTAAATTCTGGCCGAGCTGTCAGTGCAGTTTGAGAACAGCGATATTTCATTGTGAGGGACTCCATTATTGACCACAGTTGCTGAGGAAACTGGCTTTAAAAGCAAGTATAGGTCAGTTCGGGTGAAAATGAGTTCTTAGTGATTTCGAATACAATGATGTGACTGGTAAACACTGATTAAAGAAAAATTTCAAAAATCTCAAGTTTAATTCTTCAAATGATAACTTTTGTGACAGGCTTAAAAGGGACTATATGTATCGTATCATCCTTTCTAGTTTTGATAATAGTTTTAAGTTGGTAAAGTTCTGTGAAAATTTCGCACTTTCTTCAGTGAAAGTTTAGGCCTAAACTGAAATATATGAAAACTGTCATTTGCGCATGTTCTGTTCTCAATAAGTTTTAAAAATACTTTGGATGAAGATATCAAGTTCATTTTTCTGCATTTTAATCAGGCATTACCTAGGATTATGAATCAATGCTTGACTCCATTTGAGACTTATGGTCCCTTTTCTCAAAACGCATCACATAAGATAAGTAAATGTTTGCGCCAGGCTAGGCATTGGACAGGCAATAGGCTGCTGGCCAGCCCTCTTATATATAATTAGCCCCCTTAGTTAGTTGCTTACTCAAGTGTTATGAGGCTCACGTGCTAGCGCGCGAAGGATTTGCTGATAGGGTTTGTTTTAAGTTTTTGAAGAGTGCTGAGTGTACAATAATAAGAAAACTGTTGTAAAAAGGTTTGTGTGTGAATTGTGAGAAATATCAATTTAAAAAAGTATTCGGACCGTGTTCTCATGAAGTGACATCCACGTTATACTATTTATTGAGCCTTTTGTGCGCAGAAATTGAGAAGTAATGAAGACAGTTAAGTAGGCGAAGTAGAGGAAGAATATAGTGGCAGTATCAATAGAAGAGACCGTTGACACTAGGTAAGTTCTTAAACTGGTCTTCTGCCATAGCAACCTTTCACTGACAGCTCAATGTTCACCTCGGGTTGAGCAATGATCAAACAATCTTTATTCAAATAAGAAATTAGTTTGAACGTTCGAAAATAATAAGAAACTGAAGCTACTCAATGGTATTCTCACTTCGAAATGACACCATATTTACAACCGTAGAAGGTTCCCCAATTACGCAGGAAACATGAGTAATATATATCACACTTTACCAAAACATGATCTTTCGAAAACACCGTTGCAAGTTTCCTAGCTGACCGATTTCTTAACTGAAGAATTGTAGTCCAGGCAATTTACAGTAAGACCTGGGCAAAATTGCTTCAGAAGCTTTTTAAACGGTTTCCTGCTCAGTAACCATTGCTGAATGACATATTCAAAACCGAACAAATACCGACCACGGGAACACCCCCAAAGTGAATTTCAAATGGCGGATTGGCTGTTTAATAAGAAATACCAATAATAATAGCAATAATTTGCAGTTAGACCTGGGCAAAATTGCTTAAGAAGCTTTTTAAACGGTTTCCTGCTCAGGAACCATTGATGAATAACATATTCAAAACCGGACAAATACCGACCACGGGAACACCCCCAAAGTGAATTTCAAATGGCGGAATGGCTGTTTAATAAGAAATACCAATAATAATAACAATAATTTGCAGTTAGACCTGGGCAAAATTGCTTAAGAAGCTTTTTAAACGGTTTCCTGCTCAGGAACCATTGATGAATGACATATTCAAAACCGAACAAATACCGACCACGGGAACACCCCCAAAGTGAATTTCAAATGGCGGATTGGCTGTTTAATAAGAAATACCAATAATAATAACAATAATTTGCAGTTAGACCTGGACAAAATTGCTTAAGAAGCTTTTTAAACGGTTTCCTGCTCAGGAACCATTGATGAGTAACATATCTATACTATGCGGATGATGTGCAGGCCTACATCCATTCCCATGCCTCTGACGCGGTGGCCTCTGTTCGGCTGATGTGCCAAGCCATTGATGCCCTTTCCTTATGGATGGCCTCCAATCGGCTTCTCTTAAATCCTACGAAGACCCAATTTATATGGCTGGGCAGCCGTAGGCAGCTAGCGGGCGTTGATTTGCACCTGCTAACCCGGATCTTCCCTAATATTACTTTTTCACTTACTGTCCGAGACCTCGGTATCACCCTTGACCAAGAACTTACTCTTTCGCAGCACGTGAACCTGCTTACCCGAAGCCGTTACTATCAGCTTCGTCGGCTTCGAGTGGTCTCTCGTTCTCTTTCACACGATGCTGCTGTGGTTCTCGTCCATGCTTTTGTTACCAGTCGAATTGACCATTGTTGCTCGATTCTAGCTGGTCTCCCACTCGAAGTCCTAGGGCGTCTGGATCGGGTTCTACGCTGAGCCGCTCGACTTGTCGGGCGTATCCCAAAGTTCGCTTCTGTCTCTGCCTACATGCGCGATGTGTTGCACTGGCTCCCTATCGCGCGGCGTATTTCCTATCGGATCGCTGCCTTGGTCTCTCGTTGTCTTCTAGGCTGCGCTCCATCTTACCTTCGTGACCTTTGCCGCCCGGTATCCGACGTCGTAGCGCGTCGGGCACTACGCTCATCGGCCAGAGGGGAGCTCTTGGTCCCGCGTGCTCGTTCTTCTATTGGGCAGTGCCGGGCTTTCTCAGTTGTGGGTCCCTCCACTTGGAATGGGCTCCCGCTGGAACTGCGATTACTACCTCTGAATAATTTGCCTGCATTTCATAAATCGCTCAAGTCTTTCTTTTTTAGCCGTGGCTGAGCTGGGAGCGCACCTGAGTAGGTATCTTGAAGGAGCGCTAAATAAATTTTCAGAATGAATGAATGAATATCCAAAATCGGACAAATCGGACCACGGAAAGTCGGAAACACACCGAAAATGGCCAAATTTAAAGTGGCCGCCATCGACCGTACTGGAAAATTCACCTTTTTGTTTTTAGAGTATATGCACGTATAGTACCTCTGATGTTACTGATTTAGGCATGTAGAATTCATTTCTGATAGCCTATTGTTTCGCCATTCGGGGTCATCTTCACCTTGAAAGATCATGGTCAAGGTCATTTTGTTATATCGATGACGCCATCAAGCAAACTTTCTATCATTCGTTAAATGTAAATTTTATGTGTTACTGTTCTTCACTGTGACCATAATTATAGACACAAATTGAGTTTGTCACTATTACTGTAAGCGAGTCTTTTGTAATTCTTACTGTGGAGGACATGATCCGGTCGTTTCAGTGGGAGATATTCTAGAATCACTAGGATACTAGAAAGGGGGGAGCGCATGCGGCGTACTGAGTCTACTGACTCAACAACAGGCATCGACATCGCCCTTTCTCCGTTGTTGGACCCACAATTTGGAATGGGCTTCCTCCTGAGTTGCGGACTCTTCCTCGAGACTCGTCCACCGCTTTCTTCTCTGCTCTGTATAAAGACTCCAGACGCCATTGGGTGTGGTCCGGTCTAGGTTCAGTTCCCCAACAATGGCCATGTTCCTGTGCACCTCTGCCACGTCCTTGGATGAGGTCATTTTTCTCCTTCTCCATTGTTGATGGTGTCTTCTGAGGTTGGTCGGTGAACCGTGTCAGTTTCGACTTCGATGAGGTCGTGCTATCACATAGTGACCTCCAGGACCCTTCGACACTTGCTGGATGGTCTGCTCGACCTTCTTTTCACCTCCGACAGCGCAGAACCATCATGGACGATCCTGAACAGCCCACTGGCTCACACAGAAGCGCCGGTTGAGCTCAGGATGTGTGAACTCCAACACTTTGATTTGTTCCAGATACCACGATCCATAACATAGGTAGTTGATGCAATCACATTCTGCAAAGATTAGCACAGAATCCTCTACAGTAGCCGCAAGTAGATTCCAGTTTCTTCTCTCGGATACTACAGCGTTCTTGATGACGGGGATCAACTGCAGCCAAACTCAAAACAATTGGCAGAGCTCAGACTACGCCTCGCACTCAATATAGTAATAATGATGGGGGGGGGGGGGGGCGTAGAGTAATGGATAACACACTGGCGTGAAGAGCTGAAGGTACCAAGATCGAACCCCGTAGACATCCATTAATTTAAGGTTAATTCTGCCTTCCACTCGCTAGACGGCGGCGGTGGTTAAATGAATAGTAGGCCGTGATTTGGCGCCGTATGTTGGCTGCCGTATAAGCAGTTGTATTCGACTCCTGTAAAACTGTTATCATGTGCTTCTACTTAATACATGTATGTAAGGCGCCCTGCGTGGCTGCCGTTTCTACTATATGTATGTTCAATGTACAGCGCAGTGCGTTTGCAGGCGCTTAATTAAAGAAAAGATTATTATCATTATTATTATTATTATTATTATTATTATTTTTTTTTTTTACCCGAGGTATATAGGATCCCTCAGGTGTCAGATACTAATTAAATATGTTGACTCTGGAGTGGCCGTCCTGGTCAAGATCTGGAACAACGAAAGTGCTGTGGAAGGCAACTGCGTTGAAACGCTGAATAGCTATGGATATACGTTGAAACAAATAACTGGTTTTTCTTGGGTCTCCCGAAGTCTGGTGCAGGAGACGCCCTAGGTCGGTGAGAAATGCCAGTCCCTTGGAGTTGACTGGTCCCAGGGTCTCAAAGGCCAATGGGACAAAATGGTAGGATTGCATCAACTGAGCGTATTTCGAGTTTTTCCTGGACTCAGCCAGGTCCGCCGCACCCCCCGCTCGTATGGCGGTTGTGGGCAGGTAGGAAGGTGCTACAGTATCAGCCACTGTGACGTCCCAGGTCAAACAGCGACCGGAACGCCATGGTATTAGAGTAAGGCCATCTGGTCGTTTGCCATCCGACCTGGAGAGGCCTGGGGGTTCCTTCACTGCCGGAAAGCCCGCCTGAACGAGGCTTCTGCAGATGAGGTCATTAAGGACCGCATGTCGGGCATGTCGGCCCGGGCCGAGACGGCAAGACATGCCATGCGAGCCCTCAGCGGTCACCAGAGTGCCACATGGGCAGTCGTGTGGATAGCATATGATAGTTTATTATTATTATTATTATTATTATTATTATTATTATTATTATTATTATTATTTTTATTATTATTACTCCCTCTCAAATTCCCAGAAGTCCTGATACAACTCCTCCACTTCTCCAATCAGGGACTCAAAATGTCCAGGGCAACATAATTTTTCAGATAGCATAATTTCCAGTACCTATCTCAATAGTCCAACTGGTTCCTTAGAGTTGGAATCCGACTATGACAACAGCTCACCAGATTGTCATTCAGCGACTGCATGTCTGGCGGTTCTACCAGGGTCATGACGGTAGGCCATACGGTGGCAATCCATTGGCCCAAACCACTTGTGATTCCAGAACAGTTCCCACTGAAGCGACCGGATCAGATCCTCCACAATAAAAATAACAATAGACTCCCTTATGGTAATAATGACAAACTCAGTTTGTGGGTATATTGGCAATGTGAAGAACAGCAACTCATAAAAATTTACATTTACTGAATGATGGAAAGTTTGCTTGATCAATCAATCAATCAATCAATCAATAGATCTTTATTGATATTCACAACAACAATAGTAAGTTAGTAGCATCCGCTAACTGTGAAGTGCCTAGATTACAAGAAATGCAAATCAATTTGACAGTAATAGCACTTCCTAGCATTCAGAATATTAATAAAAGATGCAGTTATAAGTTTACGTAATGTCAAATAATCAGTGAACAGTACTCTTAGTATCTATCTATCATTGGTAGTCGCGAATAACAAAGGGTAACCCTAAAGGGATGGAAGTCCCGCTATCCAGGGAAGCCCTTCTATTTCTGTTATATAATTCAAATGATGGCAACTGAAAGCATCAATATCAGATAGGCCCACACAATTTAGTGTGCATGATTATAGGTAAATTGTGATCGAATGTCTTAACTAAGTTTAACTAACAACACCAAAAGTTAAAGTAATGTAATAGACTAAAGAAAATAATAATTTAAAAAAACAGGAGGAGGCCTAGGAGGAGGCCTAGAATGGCGTAATAGATAATATTATAACAAAATTACCTTGACCATGATCTTTCAAGGTGAAGATGACCCCGAATGGCGAAAGCAATATCAGAAATTAATTCTGCATACCGAAATCAGTAACATTAGAGGTTGGCCTATTATACGTGCACATACTCTAAAAAACAAAAAAGGTGACTTTTCCAATATGGTCGACGGCGGCGGCCACCATTTTAGATTTGGCCATTTTGGGAGTGTTCCTGTGGTCAGGTTTTGTGCAAAAATCGGAAGATGGAAAACGCTTTTCCAAATTGTCATATAAGTACTGCAAAAACTGGCCTCTTACACGGTTAAAAAGTTGATCATCTTTTTTCTCTCAACTTTCACACCTTTATAGTCTCCACCTTTCTCGAAATTGCCCCAAGATTTAGGCTACCTATGTTGTTAGCACACCATTCTCTTGCTGTCCCACCTCTTTCCTATTGTCATTGAAAGCCAATGTCTCAACATATGTATCATCAACACTACATGTAATAGGCCCTACTATTACAAGCTGAAACAAATTTGTTTTGGCCAAGTTTAACTTCGTAAATATGACATTCAACAGAAACATTTTTCAATCCTTGCAATTTGTTTACTGTGTTTATAAGTCTAACGAATCCAACAGAGGCCGTACTGATTTTACGGTACCTATACAAGGACCTATTATAATACGGATTCCTTGCACAGTTGTGTGGAAATAAACGGCACCAGCAGACAGGGGCGTAACTTTGGTCTAAAAAGTGGAGAGTACCATTGGGTTGATTCCCGTACAGTTCAATAATAAACTCAGCGCACAGTCAAATCGCCAGTTTCTGTGCTTTTCCGGCAAACCCGCAATCTACCGAAAACTAAGCTCAGTTCTACTCTCGTTTCAACACCTCCACATCTCTAATTTCAATGGATCTATATTTTACCATTAAAATCGAGCAAGCTACGCGTAATCGATCTCAAGCGTCTGAAACCGTGCGACTGAGAGAAAGAACAATGGCAATCGGCTCCTTATATATAAAGCTTATTTTCGCGCAAATACACGGGAAAAGCCCGCGCCCATTTTCTTCGCTTTTCGACCAGGCAAATTTCAACGCGCCAAATATTCAGGCGGGAGCTCGACTATGGAAAATTCCAGGTCGGGGCCTTTTTCGCGCGTTGCCTAAGTTTAGTCAGCCAACCACATCAGCATTAGGCGGAAAGGACTAATGTTCACGTACACTGTGACCTAGTTCGTCACACCACGACTGGTGTTCTTGGAAGTTTCCGCGTTGAATGCAGCACAGTTTAAGACCTATAACGCTGGATCGCAGCATTCCTGGAACACTCAAAGTGGCATTTATGTCAGCCGTGCTTCCAGCACCACACCTGATATCTGCAGTTATCATTATGGACACATTCATTGAAATAACTTCTTCCATTGCTGCTGTTGATGGACAGACTATTGCCAAGTCTTACTTTATTGACCAACTAGCTGGTTTACCCAGCGTTGCCCGGGGTTATAAGCAGCAGCAGCCACCACCACCACCACCACCACCACCACCACCACCACCACCACCACCACCACCACCACCACCACCACCACCACCACCACCACCACCACCACCACCACCACCACCACCACCACCACCACCACCACCACCACCACCACCACCACCACCACCACCACCACCACCACCACCACCACCACCACCAGTTAATGTGAAGTGAAATCTCTACGGTTGCGCCATCTGGCGAATCTTTAGAAATGCGTGCCGGTGACAGAGAATTTTCGGTGAAACAGACAGAATCTTCTCGGGTGGCGCCATCTGGCGAATGAAAATAGGTCGACTCGAATTTTTAAGAAGTGGGGGTTTGGGAGGTTTCGCCCGTTTTCACCATGGAAGCGGTGAAAACGGGGGACGCGAAGCCTCACACTGGGTGTGTAATGCCTACCCCGAGACAGTAGTGAAGGTTTGGAGTGAAAAGCTCAAAAGCTGTAGAAATGCATCGCGGTCTAAGATCTGTGACAGACAGACAGAGTCTTCTCTTTATATATATAGATATAAACGCTATTTCACATTTACAGTTACAATAACCACTGTACAGTGTGCTGATCCATGAAGTATTGAGTTATTACGAATCACAGTGACAAATGGGTGACTAGACAAATGGGATGACTACTTAAAAAGTAGTATCGCGGATGGTCACCTTGACTTCCTTGGCGTCGATTGGTCTTACCGACTTCTACCAGGATGAACTATCTAGACCAAAGTTCTTAAGATGCGCAATACAAGTGTTATGTTACATTACATTACAAAAGCGGTGACACCACATTTGATTCTAAGGTGCTTCATTGGGTGTCAAAAGCGATGACAACGTTGGCTGCTAACGATTTTCCTGAGTACGTAAGGCACTCCATCACGACCGAAGAGTAAATTTTGCAACAGTAGGTAGCTAATATTTGCAGAATTTGCACATAACACGTAGAAAAGTCCCTCCTTTGAATGTGGCAAAGGCGTGATGAAAAACTGCACCTATAAAGTTAGTTAATCTGATGGAGTCATGTGGGCAACAGACTAGAATTACAGCAGTAGAGAACACCGTCTGGGGGTCTAAATTAAACCATTTTCACAAAGTTACAGTTTTCTCTAGTTAACACTTAAATGATTTATAATTATAACTAACACTATAACTTTTATACTATAATTAACACTTGAATGATTTGTGTTTCCTTTTAGCAGGCCTTGTAGCCGATGTGAAATTCAAACTCTCTGACCAATTCTAAACATCCAGAATGTCAATTTACATTTGTTTAAGAATTACTGACAAACAACAGAATTCCCTTCTTCTTCTTCTTTGTTTCTCTTCCGTCAGGTCGCGGCCGACGATGAGTCCTCAACTTGACGTCTCCATGTTTATGTTAAGGTTTCTTGGTCTTTTTCCCAGATGGTGACCAATCCTCCTGTGGCAGGGTAAGGAAGCCGGTGGGCCAGTTTTTTTTATGGCCTCATGCGCCCTCAGGTGTCCTTCCAACACCTGCCTCCTGCGTTGGCCAGCTATTTTCGGGGTTCCCGGTGAGCCTGTCCACCTCGCGAGTCGCCCAAGGTGGTCCTTCAGTCCAGGGCTTTCACCACTGGACTTTCACCACTGATGGCATAGCCCCAGCGGGCAATCCCTACTTAGCTGTTCACCCCCCCCACCGCGGTGAGGTGCAGGTAGGACTTTATTATTATTATTATTATTATTTTTTTTTTTCCCCGAGGTACATATGATCCCTCGGGAGTTCAAAAATTAGGGGGCATTGTTCTGGAATGGCTAGTCTTCGCAGATGGTTTTATCGGTGCAAAAGGTGCTGACAAAAGCAACAGCATTGAAGCGTTGGATTGCCATAGATAAGCGCTGATAAAGGAAAGTAGTCTCTCTATTGTCTCCTGATATTTGGGCCAGGCGGTAGCCGAGGAGGTTGATCAGTGCGAGGCCTTCCTGATTTATGGGACCCAGAGTTTCAAAGGCCAAGGGCACAAAGCAATATGATGACAAAATGGCAGTATATTTGGATGTTTTTCTGTCCGCTGCTATCTCGGCAGCAGCCCCTGCAACCTCAGCTGATCTGGTGCGGTATGATTCTGCCAGGGTGTCAATAACAGTGGCGTCCCATGCAAGGCATTTACCACCCTCCCATGGGATAAGAGTTACCCCATCAGGACGTCTCCCATCAGACCTGACAAGTCCAGTGGGCTCCTTTGTGGCTGGAAAGCCAGCTTTGGTGAGGCCACGCCAAATGATGTCGTTTAGTAGAGCATGTCTGGTAGTGCGACCTGGCCCGAGGCTGCATGACATCCCATGTGAGCCGTCCTCTTGGACCGTCGCTCCACAAGGGCATTCGTGAGGAGCACATAAATCCGCCCCGAGGCGCAGTCCTGTTGCGATACGGACTGCTTCGTCATTTAGCCTCAGTCCACAAGCGCTTATGGGGAGCGCTAGTAGCCAATCACCTGCGTGCGGTGAGGCGACTGCCTTCAGCCTGGCCTGGTGGTAATCTGTTGTTATCGAGGCCTCTAAAGCTGCCATGTTTATTATTATTATTATTATTATTATTATTATTATTATTATTATTATTATTATTATTATTATTATTATTATTATTATTATTATTATTATTATTATTATTATTATTATTAGTAGTAGTAGTAGTAGTAGTAGTAGTAGTAGTAGTAGTAGTAGTAGTACTTGTAGTATTTATTCGGAAACCCGTACACATTACAAGTTGCAGTAAAGGAAAATTAACAGTTTAGAAAGCCTTAGGCCTAAGGTTAATACTATATAAGCAATAGGCCCTACTATAAGAATAATTACGCACTTTCGATTGGACTGGAGTCACTGGACAATGTTTTCTAGATGTATTTAAGCCCATAATACTGCTGAATGTTGCGTAGCTAGTGAATATGCATAAATATATATATATATGATAGGCTGAATTTGATGTATATTAAAGCTTATTTTTTGCGACTGAGGTTTATGAATATTAATGACATCCTTGTACAAGAGTAGGAATCGGAAACATGCAATCGGGCAAGATTATGGTTCGAAACCGATCGATTTAAGACTTGAAAAGATGGCCGATAAGATAAAAGACAGCAAATATTATGTCTCATCGGAACCTTACTGTTGATGTACATGATCATTATGGGAGGGGGTCCATAGAGTCCATAGAGTAGTGGTAACATCACTGGCGTGAAGAGCACTAGAACAGTAGGTAGCGGGATCGCTTCCCGCAACCCTCTCAAAGGTCCACTCAGCCTATAATTCGCGAGATGGCGCGTTGTGAAAGTGAGATGTAGGAAATGATGGGCGCCTTGCATGGCTGCCGTATACAGTTAAAATGCGACTCCTGTAATAACTTGTGATCATCCGTTCATACTGATTTGTAATCATATTACTGCGTAACTGTCAGTTTGAAAATATTAAACGAAGATAATTATTATTATTATTATTATTATGATTTAAAGCATTGGTGCTCTATATTTATATCAATGGCACAGACGTTAATACTCCATATTTACTGTTTAAATGTTATGCTTACCCAGACAGCCGTGTTTATTGGACTCAGATATGGTTTGTCACGTCACTGGTGGTAAATGGTGACCAGCGATGGGCGCAATGATGGTCAGACGAACGTGCCTATCAGGACAACCGTTAGCACCCATTCTTAATTCACGAAATTTTCAGTAATTATGGTTAAGGAGCAATAATATTATTGGCTTGCTGTGTGATCATTAACTGTTATTGGCCATCTGAGTAGCTGATGTGTCACAATTGGCGTTTGCAGCATGTTTCATGCCAGTCAACGGAATGAGTTACATTGGAACCCTGAATACAACAAAATCGGGTAAAACGTGCCAATATTGGAATTCAAATATACCGCACCAGGTTAACTCTACGATACAGGATGAAAACTTTCCCGACGGCAGCAAATCAGCGGCAAAGAATTTTTGTCGAAATCCGGATTCTGTAAATATACCTAACATATGGTGCTACACAACGGATGCTTTACTGGTATGGGAAAGATGCGATACGTGTATTGGCGAAGTCAAAGCACGTGATGACTTTATGGCAACCAGTTACAGAAGTATGAATCTCTCTCTTTCTGTACTATTATTCACATTTTCATAGCACCAATAGCTCAATCGATGGCGCCAAGACATCTTAAAGTAAAGTTAGTGTCAACCCAATCCTTCCGTTGACAATCCTTCTGATTAAATCCTTGTTCTCTTCTTACTTAACGCCTATTTAACGTTCACCTTTTGAACACTAATCCTACGTATAAGTATAACCTGAATTAATCAGCAACACAGTTTAATATCTTTTCAGTTTAATAAGAAACAAACAGACAGAACTCAATTCGATTACAACTCGACTAGTCAGCCACACTACTACAGCGAACATACACGAATTCAAACTTCTCTAGTCAGCATAATTCTTCGCGCCTCTTGACACACCTGTCTTCTGTGCGCATAAGCGAACTCTAATAATATACATATAGCGCGCCGCTGCCGATATCGGCCGGCCGCGCGTGTCACTAATACTAAACGTTATACATCTATCATATATACATATACACGTGAAACTAAAGTAAGCGCACTAAATATATACGCTAAATATCTCGCACTGCAAGACTGTACACAAAACTCAGTTCACATTACCTCCTTCCTTTTTCTGGAATTGAGCAAATTAAATTTCAAAATTTGCGAAATTACCAAAATACATGAAACACATATATATCTAACTAATCAATAAACAGTCTTACGATTACTTATAACCTTGACAAACAATCAGCAATAATATTCAATCTGCCCTTCTTGTACTTCACCTCAACATCAAAAGTTTGTAAGGCTAACGCCCAACGCACAAGTTTAGCAGACTTAGACATTGACTCAGTCAAATATGTAAGAGGATTGTGATCAGTAAAAATGAAAATTTTTGATCCAATTATAATTTCTTTTAACTTGTTTAGAGCCCAAACAATAGCATAGGCTTCCTTTTCCACAGTAGCCCATCTCTTCTGGGTATCAGTTAATTTTTGACTGATAAATGACACAGGGCGTTCTATTCCCTTGTCGTCCATCTGTGTTAAAACAGCACCGACTGCAAAGTCACTACTATCGCAGTACAAATTGAATGGTTTTCCCACTTCAAAAACATATAACACTACTTTGGATCGCACAGCCTCTTTAAGTAAATCAAATGCTTGCTGATGTTCAACAGTCCAATCAATCTTATCAGAAACACGTTTACTAGTTAAATCAGATAAAGGTTTCGCAATCTGTGCAAAGTCCTTAATAAACTGTCTGTAATAATTAAAAAATCCAAGCAGTTGCTTAACTTGCTTCTTAGTTTCTGGGATCTTCAAATTAGTCAAACTTTCAATTCTGTCTGGATTCATCTTTATCTTACCAGACCCAACCACATGACCGATAAACCTTACCTCACTCTTACCAAATATGCATTTTTTCAAATTCAAAGTAACGTTATGCAATCTCATTTGCATCAAAAATGCATCTAGATGCTGCAAGTGAACTTTCCAACTGTCAGAATGCACAGCAATGTCATCAACATACGGTTCTGCAAAGTCACTTATAGGCTGTAAAACTAAATTTATCGCCTTAACAAAAGTTCGGCCTGAATTTATCATTCCAAAAGGAACACGAGTAAATTCATACAGTCCATTATGTGTTACAAAAGCTGTCTTCCATTGATCAGATTGTTTTACAGGACAAGTCCAATAAGCACTTCGACAGTCCAAAATGGAAATCACATTAGACTTTCCAACTTTGTTCAAAACGTCTCTGACAATCGGCATCGGATATTTACAATCCACTGTGAATGAGTTAATGTATCTGCAGTCACAGGCAAGTCTTAAAGATCCGTCTTTCTTTTTAACAATAACCAAAGGGCTTGCCATTCTGCTCGATGATGGTTTAATAATGTTGGTTTTTAACATTTCTTTGATCTGACGTTCCACTTCTGCTCGATAAATCAAAGGAATTCGATATGCTGCAAATTCCTTTGTGTCTTGCTCTCTTGTTATACTGATTTGTGTATTGCAACTGCTTTTCTTGAGAGTAAGATTCTGCAAACAATAATGCTTTCTCCGTATTTTCTTTGAGTTCTTTCAAATGATTTTCGTGAAAAGGAATTATCTTGTGCCATTTCCTCGGGTTGTCTATTAGGTCCATTGTCATTCTCCTGAAGGCGACCTCTTCTCTTGAGACCGGAGTGATAGGCACTCTATCCATCACCAGACTCCTTGCCTTTAGTTGACACTTCTCGCAAGACTTACAAAATTTCACAATGTCTCTTCTCATCTTTGGCCATACAAAAGATAATTTTATTCGTTCTCTTGTTTTCTCTTCTCCTAGATGTCCTCCAAACACTGATTCATGTGCCAATTCCATCACTTTTATTCGTCTCTCTTTTGGTAACACTAGTTGATATATCGTCTGGTCTAATATTTGATATTTCTTATGCAATAAACCGTTGATCACACAGAATTCAGATTCTTTCTCTTGTGCTAACTTCCACCACGGCTTCAACGATTCATCCTTTCTCTGTTGCTCTTCGAACTTCTTCGAATCGGCAATCTGCACCTTTTGTTCTTCATCCATCTCTTCATCTCTATACAAGTCTCCTATCCCCACATCACATTCATTGTCTTCTTCCGTTTCATTTAATGTGCCATTCTCGCATGCAGCCATCTCTTGCTCGTTCATCTCTGATGTTATACCATCTCGCGATAAGCTTCGTTGCTCATTACTGTCGTTTTCCTCATCACTTGAACTTTCAGTTTCACTCTTCTCATCAACATCTACCATTTCCTGTTTCCGACTCTGCGCTCTCGTCATTACATTTGCTCGTACACTCACATCTCCTTGTATCGTTTTAATTTTCATCTGTGGTACGGTTTTTAATTCGGCAATTATCTCTGGATGCAACAAGAATCTTTCTGTACTGCCCATCTTTGCAATACTAGCACACATCAAGGTGACATAAGGTGTAAGTGAACACTGGATTTTACGCGGAAATCCCTCTTCTTCCACGTCACTATCACACAGTCTAACATCGACTTTCACTAACTTCGCAGGAATGGCATCTCCTGCCACACATTGCAAATTCACTTTTCCAATTTGTTCCACCTTCATGCCTTCCAGTAATTCTTCACTAATCACCGGAATCTCTGCTCCCGAGTCGCTCAGTGCTTTGACTTTCACTGGCTCTTTACCGTCTACTGCACGAATTTCAACCTCGACATATTGCAAGAACGATTTCTTCAATATTCGACTGTCATCTTTTCCTATGACTTCTCTCTGAATTTCAGCATCCAATAGAATTTCTTTTTGAATACCACATTTCATTACTGACTTTTCTTCAGTCTCTTGGTTTTCTTGACTCGCGGTTTGATTATCTGTATCACTAACCACTTGAATCAAATTCACCCTTGTGTGTTCTTGATTTCTGCTAGAACTAGCTGCTGCCACTGGAACTGGACAAAATTTAACCAAATGTTTGTCTGAACCACAGTTGTGACAACGCTTCACCACCATACCTCGTTGTTCATTGCCTTCATATCTCTTATACTGCGTAAACGATGTGTTGCCTTCCCTCTTGGCAAACGGCGCTGACGATTTGTTAAATCCCTGACGACCAAACGTCACTTTTCTGGTCTCATTGGGTACAGGGACACTAGCCTTGACTTCTTTACCTATGAACTGATTCCCTGTTCCTGGATTACTTTTCCACTTTCCACTCTGGCTTTGGTTTACGGAACGTTGAGAAGGATAACTGTTTATATTTGGGAACGCAAACCCAATTCGATTGTTTACATGAATGTCTGCTAGGTCTGCCACTGCACTAGCTTGTAGACAGTCAGTTCCTTCCTTCGACAATACAAACTGTAGTGGACCTGGCGGTAAACATTCTTTTAGCTTATCCGCTACCAGCAAATCAAAGAGCGTATCATACTCTCTGTTCACGTTTCGACTTCTCACGTAATAGTTTAGCAAGTTCTTCAGTCTTGCCGTAAACATCGTATAAGTCTCTTCTGTCGTCTTCTTAGCATCCACAAATCTGGCTCTGTATTCTCTCGAAGTCAATTTAAATTCTTTTAATAAGTGCTGCTTGACTCTATCATAATTGTCTAGATCATCGAATGACAATCTATTCAGAACGGTTCGAGCTTTCGGCGTCATCAATGGTAGTAATAATTTCACCCAAAACGGCTTTTCCACAGCAAAACTGCGAAACGCGTTCTCGACTGTTTCAAAATATAATGGCACCTCCATCATATCAGTTGGCATTTGAGGCAATACATGCTTCATTGCATCACCTATTTTCTTAATTTTTGACACCAAAGTTTCACTTTCTTGCTGCTTCCTTCTTTCTGCTTCCCGTTCTTCTCTCATTTGCGTTTCTTTCAATGTCAATTTTGATTTCTCCAGTTTCAGACGTTCTTGTCTTTCTGTCTCTGCCTTTTCCAAACTTTCTTTCTGAAATTTGAGTTCTTCTTGTCTTATCTGTTCTGCGCGTTCTAACTCTAAAGTTCGCGCTTTTTCTTTTTCTTCTTCACGCATTCTCTTTGCTTCAATCTGTTGCTGACGTACCTCTTCATCACTTTTTCTAGCTTTTTCAGATTCAATCATCTGCTCCAGTCTTCTTCTTTCAGCATCTTCCCTATCTCTTTTCAACTGTTCTAACTGAATCTCAAACTGATTCTTTTGCAATTCAAGTTCTGCCTTACGCACTTGTTCTGCTTTATCTTCTCTCTCTCTTTGCAGACGCAATTCCTCTTGCCTTGCAAGTTCCGCTTTCTCTTCTTTCTCTCTCTGCAAGCGCAATTCGTCTTGTCTTACACGTTCTGCTTCTTGTCTCAACTCTTTCTCTTCTTGTCTTCGTCTATCTTCTCTTTCTTTCTCTTCTTGTCTCAGTTCTTTCTCTTCTTGTCTCCGTTTCTCCTCTCTTTCTTTCTCTTCTTGTCTCCGTTTCTCCTCTCTTTCTTTCTCTTCTTGTCTCCGTTTCTCCTCCCTATCTTTCTCTTCTTGTCTCCGTTTCTCCTCCCTATCTTTCTCTTCTTGCCTAGTCATCATCATCCACTGCATCAACATCTCCATAGACATAGGCGCAGGTGGTTTTTCAATAGCCTTTTCTACGGCACCGCCAACGGCACCTTCTTCTTCGACTTCTTCTTTAACCCACACTTCAGCGAGTTCATGTATCATGTCACCACGTGACATACCTTCTAATTGTTCTTCCTTAAAACCGGCTTTCAACAAACGCTGTTTTAGCCTTTCCGTAGACATCTTCTTAATATCTGCTTGTCTTTCAGCACTTAGTTTCTCCATCTTACTTGTTTACTTTGGTGATTTCTCTTTTCAAAGAAGTCACGGTTTTTCTTGGTGTGTGAATCGATAAACAAACGGGATTTCTTTTGTATTTGTTCGTGGAAAACAACGAAATTTTTATACCGTTTCTCGTGTTCCACCGTCGTTGATATCGTAGACACGTCACACAGCAACAACGCGTAAATTCTTTTATCACCGTCGTAGATTCTTCTATCCGCCGAAGGAGGTGATAACGTGAATTTTAATTCACCGTGAGTTTATATCCACCGTGAGTATTTATTCCACCGTGAGTATTTATCCACCGTGAGTTATTTATCCACCGTGAGTTCTTATCCACACCGTCACTGCCACCAATAATGTCAACCCAATCCTTCCGTTGACAATCCTTCTGATTAAATCCTTGTTCTCTTCTTACTTAACGCCTATTTAACGTTCACCTTTTGAACACTAATCCTACGTATAAGTATAACCTGAATTAATCAGCAACACAGTTTAATATCTTTTCAGTTTAATAAGAAACAAACAGACAGAACTCAATTCGATTACAACTCGACTAGTCAGCCACACTACTACAGCGAACATACACGAATTCAAACTTCTCTAGTCAGCATAATTCTTCGCGCCTCTTGACACACCTGTCTTCTGTGCGCATAAGCGAACTCTAATAATATACATATAGCGCGCCGCTGCCGATATCGGCCGGCCGCGCGTGTCACTAATACTAAACGTTATACATCTATCATATATACATATACACGTGAAACTAAAGTAAGCGCACTAAATATATACGCTAAATATCTCGCACTGCAAGACTGTACACAAAACTCAGTTCACAGTTAGCAAAACTGTAGATTGTTATTCTAGTGAAACAATTTCTCTTTGTTCATATAAGTTGGTATCATGTCTTACTGCGCGGTGTCCATTAGTAAGATTGTTAAGAACCATTAGAGTTGCTAACACTTCTTGATCATCTTGTACGCTCAATGCACAAGTTGACGTGAATAATATTTAGGCATAAACCTTTCTTCTGTATGAGTAGACCTACTCGCTACAATATGTGACTACTTACACGTTCCTGTTTTATCTCGAGCTTTAATTTGTAACAAGATTTCGATCAATGGCTGCAACCCGGTCTTTAAGTTGCTCCAGAACAGCCACCAGTACAGATCACATTACTTGATCCCACAACACGTTTCATCGGAGTCCCTTCAGAGCATCAAGATCGAGACAGGTTTTTAGTCGACAGCAGCGGGTGGACAGGTGCACTCACATAGGCAAATGTGGCTTCTTCAGGCACTGCGGAATCATAACTTAAGGGGTCACATGTGATGCGCACCCAGCATGTAGGGTGACCACATTTCTTGTCTGCCATTCCGGGCATACCCCTAAGCCGCCGCCGTTAGCCGCCGAGCCGAAAAAATTTCTGCAAGCCGATAAACCGCCGGAAATTTTGCGGCTTAGCCGAAAAACCGCCGAGAGTTATTTCACGGCTAGCCGCCGGAAAAAAGTTTGGCTAGAACATGCGCATAGTTGTCATTATAAAGTTTCCACATGATGTCCGTTTGTTTCTTAACATATATAATTATTTGAATTTATTTCTAAAATTATTTTGAGACTGAGTGAATATTGCCCACCTTTCGATTTAAAAGTAGTCCCTAGGCCTAGTGTATATTGTATTACTGTGTTAATGATTGATGCACTTATAGTCGAAGAAGGTAGTTTACGCGCTTTAAGCGCGTAAACTACCTTTTTCGGCTAGCCGTAAAAAATTTACGGCTAACCGAAAAAGGTAGTTTACGCTCTTTTACGGCTAGCCGAAAAACCAGCCGTAAATTTGCTCAAGCCAGCCGTAAACCAGAAAAATTACGGCTTAGGGGTATAATTCCGGGACACCACAGTAGGCCTACTTCCAATCTAAGTCAAATTCAATTAGGAGCTTGGCTCATTATGAATAGCACTATATAATTTTTATGTATACGCAATACCTCGACTGAAATATATTTGTAAGATTTTAAACCAAAATTAAGCATTTTGTTTGCAATTGTTTTAAATAAAAGGGAAAAAGCGAGCCAAAACAATACAAATTACTCAATTTACTGCTCAAACTCAAAATATAATTGCTTAAACTTATCAAGATTCAAGCCTAGATAGTAAAGACGTGATAAAGTAACTATATACGAGGCCATGTTAGCCGATGATGTACAACATTCTACTTGTCTTCCCGATCTTCTCTGTTAAAGCTTCAAACCACTGCTCACAATCCCTCCCTCTCTGCAGAGCTTTTCCTCAAGGCTCCGGCCTTGTCCACTCCTCCTTAGCCTGTTTACCACACCTTTAAGCCATCTCATAAAATCCTCATCTGTTGACCAACATATATCTACTCAGACGACACCCAACTCTATACATATCGTTCTCCCCAAGCTCTTTTTCCACCTCCATCACACAATTACTCAACATGGTTAACCTTAGGCCTATCTTACAGTGGATGTCACCAATCTCCTCTGCCTTAACCCTTTCAAAACCGAATTCATCATCCTAGGCCTTCCTGATCAAATCAAGAAAATTCCTGATCCTTCCATGCACCTATCGACTAACTCATCGTCTCATCTTTACCTCCGCAAATTTGGTATTACTTTTGATCCTCATCTCTTCTTCTCTAACCACGTATCCAACCTCTTGCGCACCAGCTTCATGTACGTTCGTGACCCCCGACGCATCCGGCCCATGCTCGACCTTAATTAACACTGCCTTCACCATTGCTAACTCCATTGTTCATTCAAAGTTTGATTACTGCAATTCCCACGTCCTCGATCTTGAATCCACCCAAATCAAGCGCCTGCAGTTTATTCAAAACTCACTACCTCACTACCTAGGGCTGTCACTAGAACGCCCAAACATCATTATATCAATCCATTGGCTAAAAATCCGAGCACGAAACCACTTCGAAGTCCTACAATATTCCCAGCCCAAGTACTTCCGTGATCTCTTCACCATCCAGGCAACCCCGTATCATCCTTCTATCTCAGTCTTTCTCAACCCTCTGTCATTACTCATCTAGGTTCTCCAACCGAGCCACATCCAACACAGCACCACGCCTCTGGAACGATCTCCTCTCTGGATTCCGCAGATTCTCGGTTTCTCCATCATCATTGCAACCCGCCCTCCATACTGCTCCCATATTCCTGTCTATCACCCTCTGGCTTTCTCTCAAAACTGGAGTCTCGCCTTTCAAGTACGCCTTCCATGACCCATCTTATCCTCCACCTTCCAATTCTGCTCGCCCTAAACGACGCTCGTCTTTAATACCAGCCAATTTGCCTACTCTCTTGATCTGGCCCTCTAGAACCGGACTTGGACCTCCTTTGGACTACTCTTTTGAAACCCCTCCACAGTGTAAATAATACACAGTACGTCGACTCCCGGCCGATGAAGCAGTCAGAATGTGTGACCGTCCGTCATTTTGAAAATGAGCCGTTTACACGTCGATACCCAGGAATCCATCACATAAAATATTTGTAAACGTTACAGCATTGAGGACTACACGCCATACACCGGAATCCATCACATAAAATATTTTTTAAACGTTACAACAACATTGAGGACTTTATTAGAATTAACAATATTATTTTTAACTTTAATTTCAGCTTAAATCTATAATTCAGAAGCTCAGTTTCAAAAAGGCGTCACCCCAAAAACTAGTCAACAGGCAGCGATGGGAGTCGACGTAGGCTACTGTGTAATTATTTATACTGTGACCCCTCTGTGATTTGGCGCAGCGCTCGTGAATAGGCTGGTGCCCTGCGCTTGGCCTTCGATTGGCGCTTTGGAAGTTTGGAGATTACGATTACGATTAGTTGTCATAGATATATCAGCTTCTAGTGCAGAATGTAGACACTTCGTTAGCCACACTCTTAAGATTACATTTTGAAACTGATTTGTAAATTTTGTGCTATACTGCATATTTGTTGATGTTGTTTTTTCTTTTTGATACTTTCTAATTGTTACTTTTTACTTTCTATTATTATTATTATTGGAATACTAAAATAGCAAACCATACGTATTTAATTATAGAAAAATTCATTCCGGGACGTTTCATTGTCCCGGAAAGGACCTGTCCGGGACGCGGGACATTTTTTTAAATTTCGGGACTGTCCAGGACAATCCGGGACGTGTGGTCACCCTACATAGATTAAAAGGCGATCATGTACAATCGGGGTGCCTAACCCTAGCCCTAAATTTTAAAATCCAGCTTCCACTCGCAGGTATAGCTTTCTTAGTCGCATAAATACACAGGCTACACTGACCCTAACACTAAACCCTAACCGACCCTCACGACGCTTACCCTGACCCTAACCGACCCTCACGATGCAAAGACACCCACCCAGATAGTAGGCCTACATAGGCACCCCGATTGTACATGTTCGCCGATTAAAATGCGTCAGACGAGTTCATTGCAGTATGTAGGCCTATGTGATCAACTGTAATGCATTAATTCATTGCAATAATTACAATTTATTGTGGCCTTGCATAGAGTAACCCTGCCAGGATAGCCACATAAAGCCCATTTTCCCACATGGTACCAATACTTATCCCATATAATGTCCATGGGAAGGGAAAGGTGTCAACCGATTGAGTTCACTGCACTTTACGTACAATGCATGTAGTGTAAACACTGCAATGGATGAGTTATTAATTACAATTTATCATTATTCAGCCTTTCTCTGGTCACACCCAAACCTATAACCTTTCTCGGTGAACAAACTCTGGCCGTGCTTCTGTAGGCCTACATTTTGCTCAGGCACATATAATTTCTGTTCTCAGCTTCAGACTTGCCTTTTATGGTCTGCTTATCCACCTTAAACTGCCTCTGTAGGATCTGAAGAAGACTGACCACATTATGGCTTGGTTATGGTGTGCCATCGATTGATGCCTTGTGCAATAAACACTGGCTTAATCGAAATTACTAAATACAATTTGTTAAGTTCAAAAATGTGAACCAACCGATGTTTGTTTTCATTGCAACAAAACTACGAGAAACTTAGAAATGTAATTTTGGATTGTCATAGGTTTTTAGTTCTTAAGAAACATGAAACCTAAAAACCTAAATTATTGCCACTTTGTGTAAAAGATCGTACCGAATTGAATTGTTTGGTAAAGTAGATATTTTGAGTTGTTATAGGGCCTACAAACGCATATAGTAATTCACTTTAAGATTGCCTTATACCCAAGTCTGTTCATGATAGTCGTCGTAACTTCATTAGTTTTTGTATTGTCTTCTGGTAGGAACTAGTTGGTGCCGGTATAGTACCTGTTCTGGGTGTTGCTCGTAGCGACGGTCGGGCGGGTATTCACGTCAATTCTCCCATTATGGGTGGTCTTGGCCGTGACATGGCAAAACAGTTCCCTGTTCTGTCCAGAAATTGTGACTAGAAAACCGATTCAGCGAGTAAAAAGTCGAGTCCAGGAGCTTCGATTCCGAGTCTAAGTCCGAGTCCAAGTCCGAGCTCGCAGAAAAACGGTCTCGAGTCGGACTCGAGTCCTTGGCTGGACTCGAGTACTGCATAACTGCTGAATCCTATTGGTGGACAAGAATTCTCCAATTCAAACGTCTGATTGTGTCGCAGAAAGAGATTATATAAATGAATCTCTACCGAGTTTCAGCACTCTGTTGACTAGCTCACCAGCTCGTATATACTTAGTCGCCTGAGATAGAAGACTATGTTAGGTAGCCAGATCGGTTCGTACTTAGTCAGCCCCTTGTGAGCACTTGGTCGCGCAATCGAAATGGTTAGCACTCAGTTAGCTCAGGATAACCTTGATACGTAGCTAAACAGGCTAGTACCTAGTCAATTGCCGTAAGTCCTTAAGCCGTAAGTTAAGAATTTAAGGAACAAAAATAGTTGTTTAACCGTTTGAAGTAGAAGCGTCAACAGTGTTTTTCTTATATAATTTCCCAGCTCTGTGTGTCCATCGTAATATAAACGCTTTGGAATGTTCTCTGCCTGACAGGATCTTGGCCGCATTCCAATGCCTGACAGGCCCTTGGCCGACGTCCCTAAGGCCAATTGGAGGGAGGGTTACTAACCGTTGTTCGTCTGTCTATCTGGCCGACGATTACGTTTAAATTGTGACCGACGTTTCAACGCGTCATATAGGCCTATATGACGGGCAAATATTCTAGTTCATTGATAAAGATTCGTCTGAATTCTTCTATTGGATTACACAAGGAAGCAGTGTTATTTTCGTTCCAGAGAATAGAATAGGATTAATAATTATTTAATATTAGTTCCACGGAACGAAACTGGAACGAAAAATAATTGTGGAACGAGAATAGAATAGGAATAAAAATTTCAATATTTTTCTAGAACGAGAACGGAATAGAATAAAAATTAATTTTTAAGCTGCTCAACCTATAATGACGACGGCTCTTGATTGACGTCACAGTGCGGCGCTATGATGAAGCTTCTCTGTATATTCTATATTCTATAAATAATATACGTTCTTTGATTCAAACTTCTGGCAACAAGAGTGAGGCACTCAGACTTCCCCATCAAACTTGCTCCTGACAGCATTGCAGCAGAACTTTCTAAATACATTCAGCAGTTCGAGATTCAGTTAGAACAGTTGAGAAGAGATATGGAAGATGCTGAAAGAAGAAGTCTGGAGCAGATGATCGAATTTGAAAGAGCGAGGAAAAGTGACGAAGAGGTACTTCAGCAGCAGATTGAAGTAAAGAGAATGCGTGAAGAATAAAAAGCAAGGCGCGAATGTTAGAGTTGGAACGCGTAGAACACATTTAGACAAGAAGAACTCAAACTTCATGGAGAACATTTGGAAAAGGCAGAAACAGAAAGACTAGAACGTCTAAAAATGGAAAAATCAAAATTGGCATTAAAAGAAACTCAAATTAGAGAAGAACGAGAAGCAGAGAGAAGGAAATATCAAGAAAGTGAAATCTTGGTATCGAAAATTAAGAAAATAGGTAGTGCAAAGAAGCACGAATTACCTAAAATGCCAACTGATATGATGGAAGTGCCATTATATTTTGAAACAGTACAGACCGTGTTTCGTAGTTTTGCTGTAGAAAGGCCAAATTGTTACTATCATTAATGACTCCGAAAGCTGGAACCATTCTAAAATTATTTATTAAACTGACATCTGTGACACTTTTAGCCTGCTACTTGTTATCCTACTAGTTGCTGACACTAACTAGCGTTTTCGCTACTGATAAGCCCCTATAAAATGTAAATTCGAATTAGAAACAGTTTGCGAATGGTTCAAAAATAAATATGTTGTCTTTAAACGATAAAACAAACTTTATATTATTTAGTTTTCATTGTCAGCTGGTTTCTGCATGGTCACTGTAATTCGACTGTTAGCATCAGCGACAAGGCTAGGCTATCTTGCAGGTATCGCCTTTGAATTTTTAGGCGTATATCTGGATCAACACCTTATAATGGAAAGACCATATACTTGTTAGGCCTACTAGAAAAATCACACGTTTCCTATTAAATAGGAAACGTATGATTTTGTCACCAGAACCACCATATTCCATGATCTACCCATACCTCTATTACTGTAATATCACATGGGCGCCTAATTTCAACTCTTTAGGCAAAACCAGTATACTATCTAGTATCTAGTTCGGCACCAGATTGTGCCAGGCCAGGAATATTGGCATTCATTGTATTACCATTACTAAACTGCAAATTGGTAGGCCTATGTGTGTATCGGTTTGCTGCGAGTTGTTTTCTGTGTACATGATCTACCAATAGGCCTACCTCTATTACTGTAATATCACACGGGCGGCTAATTACACCGCTTCACGCAAAATCAGTAGACTCTCTAGTTCGTTACCTGATTTTGCCAGTCTAGGGATATTGACATTTGACCGTAGGCCTATTACCATTGCTAAACTGCAAATTAGTCTATTTGTATGCGAGTTGTTTTCTGTGCTCGCACTTACTATCGCCGAGTGATGTGGTCTGTAGTAGTGATGTAAATTTACCGGTAATATATTTTTCGGTAAAATTATCGGAATTTTTGCCGGTGGAAATGGTAAAATATGGTTTTAAAATGATTCAAGTTATGTAATGTCTTGGTTATGTTCCCCACCGCAGTGTTTGGCTATTTATCATTTACAAACAAAAACTAAAATGCCCTAGTAAGTCTATTGAATTGGAAACAGTTTCCGAATGGCTGAGAGCAAATAAGTTGTCTTTAAACAAAATAAACATTGATAAAACAAGTTTAATATGATCTAGTTTCAATTTAAGCTCGTTTCTGGTCACTGTAATTCGACTGAAAGCATCACCGACAAGGCTATCTCGTAGTTAGGCTATCTTGTAGTTAGGCTATCTCGTAGTTAGGCTATCGCCCTCGAAATTTTAGGCGTATATCTGGATGAACACGTACTTACATGGAAAGACTCCATACTTCTTACTGCCAAAAATCACACGTTTCCTATTTGTCACCAGAAACCACATTACTATTAATGATCTACCCATACCTCTATTGCTGTAATATCACATGGGCGCCTAATCACACTTCTTTACGCATATCAGTAGACTATGTAATCGTAATCGTCAAACTTATAAAGCGCCACTCGAAAGCCAAGTGTAGGGCACCAGCCTATTCACGAGCGCTGCGTCAAATCAGAGGGGTTCCAAAGAGTAGTTCAGAGGAAGTCCAAGTTTGGTTTCCATGGGGCAGGCCAAGAGAGGAGACAGAGCAGCTGTTAAGGTGGGTGTCGTTTAGGGCGAGAAGAATTGGAAGGAGGAGGATCGCAAGAGTGTGGGTAGGAGTTCTTGAAAAGGTGAGACTTCAGTTTTGAGTGGAAAGCCCGAGGGGTGACAGATAGAGGAGCATGAAAAGGATGATTGCGGACGGGTTGCAGAGATGATGGAAGAACCGAGAATCTGCGGAACTCAGGAGGAAGATCGTTCCATAGGCGTGGTGCTTTGTTGGACATGGCTCAGTTGGGGAACTTGAGATTAGTGGTGACCGGGTGTCGAGAAAGACTGAGATAGGACGATGATCGGGTGGAGCGATTTGTCTGGATGGTGAAGAGATCACGGAGATACATGGGCTGGGAATGTTGCAGGGAGTTGCAGGTTAGTGATAGGACTTTGAAGTGAATTCACTCTGAGATTTTTAACCAATAGAGTGATTTAAGGATGGGAGTGACATGATGATGTTTGGGAGTTCTAGTGACAGCTCTGGCTAGTGAGTTTTGGATAAGTTGCAGTCGCTTGATTTGGGTGGATTTAAGGTTGAGGAAGAGGAAATTGCAGTAAACAAGATTTGAATGAACATTGGAGGTAGCAACGGTGGAGGCAGTTTTAAGGTCGAGCAGGGGTCGGATGCGGCGGAGGTCACGAATCTGCGTGAAGCATGAGCGCGAGAGGCTGGAGATGTGGTTATAGAAGGAGAGCGTGGGTCAAAAGTAATACCAAGATTGCGGACTCAGGGATTTTTCTTCTTTTGGCCAGGAAGGCCAAGGAAGATGATTTCGGTTTTGGCAGGGTTAAGGCAGAGGAGATTGGATGGCATCCATTAAGAGATATGGTTGACCACGTTGAGTAATTGCACCAACTTTTTGACAGTCTATGAATATTGGCATTTGATCGTACATTGCTAAACTGGAAATTAGTATATTTGAGTATCGGTTTGCTGCGAGTTGTTGTCTGTGCGTGCAGTTACTCTCGCCGAGTTATGTTCTCTGTAGCATCTTTTTCTTTCGCCGTGTAATGTGGTTTGTGGTGTCGCAGTGGCGTAAAAACTCCATTTCACACCTACTCCGTGAGTCTCGATCACTGGAATCAGAGAAAAAAGCTATAGTATTAATGAGCTACAGTGATGGGCACCAACTACTTGACTAGTAATTAAAACTACTTTCTAACTACTTTCGAAATAAGTAGCTATAACCACTGTTTGACTACTTTACACGACAAGGAGTTATAGCTAGTTTTGGTAACAACCAGATTAGCAGGTAACTACTTTTCAAACTACTTTGCTAAAGTCATGTTACTGTGCACCGATGTTCACTGAATTGCATGAGAATTTATTGTCTGTATTAAATACTGATACTCAATACAAGTAATAAGAAGAGGCCAAAGAGAACAGCTAGTGGCAAGTGACAAATCTAATTGTGACGAATTACTGCATATATCAAACAACTAACAAGGGACAGGAACTGCTAGAGCATGCTACAAGGCACCCTGATGTTTTCGTTGTTTCAACAGTAAAAAATGCGAAATTATTTTAACTACTAAGATGTCTAACCTACAAAGGCTCTATCTGTAAAAACTCTTAGGACATTGTAAATGTTTAAAATCAGCAGGTAGTCTATATTAACTAAAAGCCAGTACGTTAAGAAGACGAAGACGGTATATACCGCTAGAACAGTTTGGCTATGATTTTGACTTGTTGAGGTTTAGGTGAAGTTAAGTCTTTATTACTAGCACTGTCACGCAGACCAAAGACGCAGACAGTTCAAAATAGGAAGCGCCAATTTCTAGTAGCAAAATCATATAACGCTATCATTTATAATATATAATATATAGACAACTTCCAAATTACGGAAGTTCTTGCAAGATGGAGCTAGCTAAAGTAAATACTAAATAGGAAAAATTTAGTTAATACGAAATATTGTAGTAAACTTCAAACTGCTTGATAAAAAGTTATAGGTAGTTTTAACTACTTCGTTAAAACTAGTTATGACTACTATACAACTACCTTTCTAGTAGTTATAACTACTAGTTAGTAACTACGGTAGTTAAAAGTGTCCATCACTGGTGAGCTATAACTGTGTGATATTGTATGCGATACTGAATGTAAGACGTTGAGTCTGCCTCAAATAGGCCTACATAACTATTAGGGTGTTCCCAAAAAATGAAAGTGTCCAAAATTACTCCCCAACCCACTATTGCGTGATGCAACCTGTTAGAAAACTCTAGTAAAAACTTGAACAGATTATTTTAATATTTAGGACTTGCACAAACCACAAGTTTTTGTGAATTTCGTTTTATTAGTATGAAAATCTATACCGGAAAACATTTTAATAAATGAATTGAAGATACTGTTTATATTACACTAGTGAGTCTAATGTATACTGTATGTTAATACTGTAGTGTATACTGTGTCACACTGTCACTGCATAATGTATTGTATATAGTACTATATTTAGTATATTACGACATACTATTAGTCTGTTATACTAGTTATAGTTACCAGTTAGTTATTTCAGTCAAACAACATTAACTGGCCTGATTCGTTCTAAAACATTAGCCTTCGCTGAAAACTTATTTCTGTGATCTTCTACAACACTTGGCAGCAAGAACTGCTTTTGTTCTTCATTGCATGTTACGGAAGAGTTAAATTCTTGGATAAGAACGACTCCTCGTTCTGCCAGGTCATTAACTACTTTGATCGATTGAACAATATCCTGGTCTTTTGTATACTTCGTGGAGTTCCCATTGGCTTGGATCACACTGCATGAAGTCTTCAGACTAGCCAAGGATCTTAAAAATCTCACAGTAGATTTTGTGACCAAATCATGTAATCCTGTTAGTGATGGTTCAGGCAAAGGTAGAATGCATTTGGGTAGTTCCTCAGATCCTTCATTTTCATTAAGGTCAAGACGACCATTAATCTCCTTCAACTGTGACTTCGTTGTCAAAAACACCAAATCCAGCCAAGACTTCAGAGAGATACCACAAATGGCGTTTAAATGCTGTTGTAGCAGCCATCGCCACTTTCTTGTTATGATATGACGACAGTGCGCAGAGCAAGGCAAGATCATTTCTTGGAGCTGCAGTTGATAGCGGACTTTGGAATCAGTGTTTGATCTAAATCGCAGTAACAAAAAGGTATAGGCCTACATCTTTCAGATGTTTCTATAGTTTGTCACTGTGAGAGATTCCACGAGTTTTCCTTGATCCGATTGACCCTGCTTGCAAAGGTTCACATTGGTTACGGAATAGCCGCATTTTTAGAGAACAAAATGGCCCTAGCCATCCAGCGAGCACGGTGTGTAGCTGTTGGATATATAAAATATACTACACGCGGAGGAAGGCCGCCTAAAAAATCGACAGCTCCAGCAATTCACCATAATCATCTCTTGGCTGGTATTTCTCAAGTTGGATTACAATAAGCTCAACTACACTGTCTTTCCATGGACCAATTATACCTTACATAGGCCTACTCTCGTCTTCCATCGCTGTTAAAAATGAAGCTTGGTCTACCCTTGGCCAGAAGTCTTTAAAATGGTCAAACAGTTCCAGGTTTGGAGATTGCGTAATATCATGGAGGCTAAAAACATTTTCTAGCATAATCTCTGACACATGTTGACGACAAGCTAAGTTCAGAAGTTCTTGGCCAAGCTCGATCTCTACAAGAATACAGACTTCACCCTTAGGTCCAGTATTTGATGCAGTAATATCAAAAGAAAGTTCTTTAATGCGATTTCGCAATCCCCACTGATTTCCACAACTGCTCTTGACATGGTAACCGCTGTTCCACTGTGAAGTTTTTAGACAGGGAGTAACTTTACCATATTCTTTCCTGATACCAAAACTGGAAGTAGATCAATCCGTTCTCGTCCAGAACCAGTGAAATCATCCATTATTTTTCCATCCCAGTGCAAGACAAGTGGCACAACTGGATCAAAGGAAGCCTTGATTTCTAAGTAAAAAGTTCACGATGTTTTATTCGTGCTCTGAGAATGGCACTTGGACTTAAGATAAGCTCCTCAACATCTTGCTGGAGTTGTCCTGTCGAAGCTATTGCTGAAATTATGTGAGCAGCTTTTCTATGGCTAGTATCAAGTGCATCAAGTGCAGCTCTTCAGGTGTAACTACTTTGACCCTCCTCTAAACTTTAGTTTTGAAAGTTTTGACATTGTAGGTCCAACCTCAGATTCTGATGATATATCGGATGTGTTACTGTCAGAATATACACCTTTGTTATCGTGAAGAAGTCATTTTTTACAAATATTTCCTGAAAAATCTGAAAAACCTATATTGGCAGAACTTCAACTGACTTGTGCAAGTCCTAAATATTACTGTATATTCACAAAACTTTGGCAATAGAGTTTCTGTATCATGGATCACCAAATGGCGGGTTGGGGAAAGATAAATAAATGATATGAAATTTTTCCATAGTAGATGGGAACACCCTAATAACTATGCAGTTATATATCACAATGCTGTGTTCATCAATATCCGAATATACTTGATGTTGCCTACAACAGGGAAGAGTTTGTCGGTCTTAGGCCGTGAAGTAGGTTCTCTACATCCACTGCTGGTTGCGTGATATTTACTTAATCACATGACAGTGAACCACATTTTATCGCATTGATTATGTTATCTTATTATATTACTTGTATTTAGGCTGTAACCTGAAGGAAAACGGAGCAACATATATGGGGAATATGGAATATTCAAGAAACGATTTCAAATGTCATCACTGGGTGGATCATGCGTCTGAAGATTTCGTCTTTCCAGACGGAAGCGCAAAGAGCGCCGTCAATTACTGCCGGTATACAAAACTGTTGTTATTAATTATTAAGTTTAATTATTTGTTATTTCAAATGTTAGACTGTCTTCCAAGAAGGCAGACGATAATGACGCCTAAACAGTTTCAAATGCATCATCTTGAGACTGAACGAGTGCGAATTACTATCCGACTAAGCGCAATTTATACACTACAGTTACAATGGGCAACAAAGATGCTTCCTCAACACTTTTATGTGTACCTTATAGATTTTCGGCGAAAATCTCTTTCAAATGTTTTATCAAGTACAGGTTTTTTGCATGGCCAAGTTTTTTGATTTCCTCGGGCGTTTTCAGTCTACTAATTTGTTGCCCACGACGTAAGTTGTTTTGTTAGGTCCAAGCCTGTCTATAGAATTTACTTCTGGTATTGTTCCCATAGTCCGAATTGAGGGATTTTGGATATGTTATTCAGCAATGTTTCCTGAGCAGGAAACCGTTTAAAAGGCTTTTGAAGCAATTTTGTACAGGTCTAACTGCAAATTATTGGTATTAGGCCTACTAGCTGGTTTACCCGGCGTTGACCGGGGTTATAAGCAGGGCTGTAGTCGAGGGTATACGCGGGTATACAGCGTATACTCACCTCTAGCGAAAGTTGAGAGCGTATACTCAGCGCTCTAGACGAGGGTATACGCGGGTATACAGCGTATACTTACCTCTGTAGAGACCTGAGTAATGAAATTTGGAGGAAAAAGAGAGGTTTGACAGGTTTTTAGAGGTTTTTAGGGCGAATAACTAAAAAAAGGTCATCAACTTTTTCAGAGACGAAATCGTAAAAAAGTCAGAAAATTTGAAGGGAATTTGTGAAAATCTGAAATTTTTCTTAGACGAATTCCTAAAAACAGGTCTTCAATTTTTTTACGCCGCTGGTCACCGGTAGCGTATACTCACCTCAAATTTTACCACTATAGACCTGGTTATAAGTTTCAATCCCTGTAGTGAATAAGCAAGAAATTTAGGTATAATTTTCAATCCCTGTAGCGAATAAGCAACTGCAACTGCAATGCACTCTTCTTAAACATCGACATCACTCAACTAAACCGCCTTCAAGCCATTCAAAATGCACTTGCCGTGCTGTGACCAAAACCCCCAAGCACCACCACATCACCCCTCTCCTCAAATCTCTCCACTGGCTTAAAATACCCGAAAGAATAGAATATAATGTCATATCACTCACCTACAATACACTCCAATCCTCCCAGCCTTCCTATCTCCGACAGTTGTTCACGGTCCAACCACTCCGCTCAACCCGCTCATCTTCTGCCCTAACACTTCTCCGCTCTTCCATCACCCACCGCTCTGGAACAAACTCCCACCAGTACTGCGAGAAATTTCAGATCCATCCTACGAACTCACCAAAACCTCATCCCTTGCCATATCTCAACAGGTCTTTCACACAAAACTGAAAACACTGCTCTTTCACAAATCCTATCCCGATTCCTCCTCCTCTGCTGGTTCCCGCGACGTAGCTTTTTTGGGCGCTGTAGAAGTCTCGAGATTACGATTACGATTACGAACAAAAGTTAATGTGAAGTGAAATCCCTAGGGCTGCGCCATCTGGCGAATCTTTAGAAATGCGTGCCGGTGACATAGAATTCGCGGTCAAACACACAGAATCTTCTCGGGTGGCGCCATCTGGCGAATGAAAATAGGTCGACTGGAATTTGTTTCGACCAGGTAAAAAGTGGGGGTTTGCGAGAGGTTTTGGCCCGGGACACCATGGAAGCGGTGAAAACGGGGGACGCGAAGCCTCACACTGGGTGTATAATGCCCACCCCGAGACACTAGTGCAGGTTTGGAGTGAAAAGGTCCAAAGCTGTAGAAATGCATCCCGGTCAAACATCGCTGTGACAGACTGTCTGTCTGACAGACAGACAGACAGACAGACAGACAGACAGACAGACAGAGTCTTCCCTTTATTTATATAGATTATTGGTATTTCTTAGAAAACCACCAATCCCCAATTTTGAAATTCATTTTGGGGGTGTTCCCGTGGTCGGATTTAGGGGGATTTTGGATGTTATTCAGGTATGATTCCTAAGCAGGAAACCGTTTTAAAACCATGTTATGCAATTTTGCCCAGGTCGAACTGTAAATTGCCTGGACTACTATGCTTTACGCCGATATCAGTTTTGTACAAGTGTCGATGCCCATGTTTCACAGGCCTAGATAACGTCGTGTGTGTACCTAAGAGTAGTATTTATTGTCGTGATGCATTCTGTTGTATCTGTGGCGAGTGTCTCCGTAAGCCTACCTCAATTCTAAAAGTCTAAAATTCGCGATGCAATCAATCTGATATCAAACTTTTTGTTGAGCTTGAAGCTTTCTATCGTAATCATTCACAGTTTTCAGGAAGTAAATCTTTCGAAAAAATTATTGATGCACATGTTTTACAGGTATAGATGGGAAATACTCTTTAAAAGTATTTTGAGTACAAGTATAATTACCTGATCACAAAAGTATTTAAAATACAAGTATAAATACATTTTTATAGAAGTATTCTAAATACAAGTAAGAAATATTTGTTTTAGAAAGGTATTTTAAATACTAAGTACAAAACACTTCCAGTCAAAGTGTTGAGCATTTTGCCAGGGCACTTCTTATCAGGTGCTTTTTGTCTGTGCCAATGTCACCAGTCACAATCTTCTGGAAATCATTTGTCGCAATCAGATTCAATGCGTAACTTGCACAGCGCATATGCCTTGGCAAGAATATGTCATTGGTATTATCTGAAGAGAACAAAATTGTGTTTATGTGTGATGGAATTACTGGACCTATTCCATCATCACTCTCATCAAATTCATCTTCACTTGAAGGGCAGCCAGTAGTATGGTGACTTCGCACTTCTGGCTCCTGTTCTGCCTTCTCATATTCTTGTAACCTTTATGCCCCTTATTTGGTTATTATCACTCGAGGGGTCTGACACTGACCTTGTGTCTAGTCACTTGTTATTCAATCCAAGCCTCCTTTCACATGTATTTAGGTAAATATTATGTTTAAATAGTCAGCCAATGATAATAAGTTTTTTTTATGGTAAACACTTTGAATATATAATGATATCAAATAAAGGTTCAGTCAATGCAAGAAAAGTTCAGGTATCAAGCAATGTTTCTAGTATGTTTTTCAGAATGTTAGTATATTGGCCTATTCTCTTACCTATGACCAGCACTATTGATTGATATTTTATACGATACCTAAATTAACCTCCCCGCGATGAGAAGATTCTCTTGAAGTGTAGAACGTAGAGCTCCAATCGTCCTTTTCTCACACAGGCAACTACCAATAGTTGTAGATGGTCATCTTCATGGGATGAACGATGGACATTGTGGCCGACGAGTCTGTTTCTTTTGACGATTTCTTGATTCTCCGATCTCTGACCGATAAATGTTCGAACAAAGTTTATTCGTTCAACAGTTCGGGATTTGATTTCCAAAGTTCGAAACGCCACGTCGCTAATTACGAATTTAAATCAGCTCGATCAAATCGTACGCCGATATGACCTCTTTGGCAAGGTCCTTCGACACACCGTGTAAACTCGTCCTTAACTCGACAGGTTCGCTTAATATATTTCTTATAAAGCGTTCGCACTACTCGATCGCCAACTGGGCGTTGAATGTTACCGTCCTTCACGATAGTTACTTCGAACCAACAGGAGTTCACCGACTTGACTTCGACAAACAACAACTGACTTTTTTTAACGACGCTGTGCCATATCAAAGATGATTAGCGTCGCCCTCCTCCTTTCTCCAGGCTTGGGACTGGCACTGTCAGAGTACGAACAGTGGCGGAGTTTCACAATGCCGATTTCGATCAACAACCCACGTGTTCGAAATCGGCATTACAACTGACTTTCTTCCTCGCTTCAACAGTAACTGTTCTCATTTGCATATCCAGCAGACGACTGATGCGAAGATCGTTACATTTTGATTTTGGCCTATCACCGTTCGACACCGAAAGGTAAATAGTCCCGAATTTCGAAAATAACCCCGAATCTTCGTCAAATTTTATGCTCTACTGCTGGTCATTGTGCTAGCCAATTAATTAAATTAACAACCTTATCTAATGAACTGCTAGTCCCACGACTCCCACCTATCCTATATTGTCAATAACCATCAGATAAGTGTATCTGTGTAGTCAGGAGGGATATAATCATTATAATTCTGCAAATGCTTTAGCAGCGTTAGACCCATTGTCTGTGACTGTGAAGGTGACATCTGTGTATTCAATGCCAAAGTCTGAATGAATATTCACGATGTGTTCGGCAACAACATCGTATGTGTGACTTCCCTTCAAGCGTGCACAGTCGTCTAACTTCTTCAACAATATAGCTCATGAGTTGCCCATTAACTCTGTCCTGGCTCATGAACGTGACTGATTTCGCATTGGGAAAGCAAGTTGTCAATGGCTACTGGTACCATGCTTAGGACTAAAAATTTGACGTCTGAAATAGCTGGTAAAAACTTGCTTCCTTAGAGACCGGGTCAATCCAACATTGTTAGCGAGTTACGTTTCCGGCGCGCAACAGATCTAGTAATGCCAGCCAGCTGTTGAATGGTCAAGCCCAATAATTATAACCCAATAATAGACTAATATTATTATTGCAGGCATATTGCATGCAGCATACAATATTGCTTTGTTAGTTGTTATTAATTGGAAATAAGGGTGTTTTTAAAAGTACTTCACGGTTATAACTTAAAGTACAAAACACTTCACAAAAGTATTTTAAGTATAGCAATAAATACTTTCATTCCATTGTATTTCAAATACAAGTACAAAATACTTGGATAATAAAGTAGTATTTTAAATAGGCCCTACTAGTATTTCAAATACTGCTATCACTGATCGTGTTTGCACCTAAGAGTAGTATTTATTGTCTACAGGACGATTTATTTCAGCAGAAATGTCTCGCCAATGTCGCAACGTAGGCATCTTTAATGTAGGCAGCGTTTCACTTGTACTTGTATTTGAAGCACAATGGAATAACAGTATTTATGCCGTGTTGCATTCTGTTACATTTGTGGCAAGTGTACGCTTAAGCCTCAAATATAGGCCTACAGCATGACTGCACTTAATTGGGAAAGCGTATGCGCTCTTCTTCAGTTCTAAAAGTGGGAAACTCTTTCGAGTTTCGTGATACAATCAATCTGATATCATACTTTTTTTGCTCAGCTTGAACCTTTCTGTCGTAATCAGCCATATTTTCAGGAAGTATTTTAAGTAAAAGCATAAATACTGTCATTCCATTGTGCCTCAAATACAAGTACAAGTGAAACGCTACCTACATGAAAGATGCCTACGTATTCTTGTTCAAGCCCTCGTCAACTCTCGCCTCGACTACTCCAGTCTTCCCTCATCAACTATACAACCTCTGTCATTTGTTCTTCACACGGCCGCTCGTCTTATAAAAGGTCTTGGTCCTAGAGATCACATCACACCATCCCTGCAACAACTTCACTGGCTTCCCGTCCGTGCCGTATCGCCTTCAAAATCTGCCTCCTTATGTACCATATCCACTCTGGAACCTCTACCTCATACATGACATCCATGGTCACACCATGTTCTGCTACAAATTCCAGGGGACTACCATCGGCTGCACGAGACGATTATATCATACTACCACCAACCGGGTTTGGTAGTCGTGCTTTCTCGGTCTCAGGACCCGTACAATGGAACAGTCTTCCAACTGCAGTCCGTCAATGCACATCTATTTCCCAGTTTAAATCCAAATTAAAAACTCATCTATACACGTTATACTATGACTAAGAATGTAGCGTAACTCGCGCTCTCGTGCAAGACTTGTTTTGTTAAAGGGCGCTATAAATGTTATTTGCACTGCTTTTTTCTGGAAGAAAAGGTTCCGGAACGGAATAATTATGGGTGGGCTAAAATCCCGAGGAAAACGGGATTAGATTAAAACACTGAAATTAAATTAAAATAACAAAATTATTGTTCTTATTACTAAAATAAATAAATAATTTTTTAGTAGGCCTACCTGAAAAAAGCCGTTCCGGCGCGTTCCGGCTGAAAAAGCACTTTATTTATATTGTATTGTATTGTATTGTATTGTAACTAAAGCTTCAAAATTATTGTTGGCCAGCGTTATGATCACGAAGGCAAGAGAAGAAACAACAAATTTCTCAAAGCATTCTTACGTTAAACGATATTTTGCGAGTAATTAGATAGAGAATATTCTTTATTAAACCAATTGCGAACCGCATTTGGGTGTGCATAAACATATAAAAACATTCGCACATACACAGCCCTGCAAAACTAGCAGTGGCCAGACCTGTATAAATAGTGTTAAGCAGAGAGTTATTTATCAAGTTATAAGTACAGCATCCTAGTTAAGAATGTTTTTCTCATGAGACTGTCAGCCGAAGGAATGATTCGGTCATGGGCTAGGGGTCGGAGACTCGGAGTGCATATCCGGTAACCTTTACAGGCGGAAGCAGACTGTGCAGGACATGCCCTTCATTAACCAGAACTGCCGAGAAAAGGCGGTTGTCGGCTAAGCTACAAAGCTGCTGAATGGACGGAGAGTCATCGAGGAGGTAACCACTTCTTATCAAGCGCCTGAGGTTGACTCCCAGCCTCTCACGCTCACTCTGGGTTGTGAAAGCCCACCATACCGGGGAGGAGTAGAGCATGTTGTTAACATAATCTTGACAGCTCCGTGGCTTTGAAAGCGTACTTAAAACATACTTAGCCCTCTCAGACCATGGCAGTACAATAATTTGGTTATGTGGTCAATTTCTGTAGGTCGGGCCTGCAAACGCACTGCGCTGCACAGTGACCATACATATAGTAGAAACGGCAGCCACGCAGGGCGCCTTACATACATGTATTAAGTAGAAGCACATGATAACAGTTTTACAGGAGTCGAATATAGCTGCTCATGCGGCAGCCACTTACGGCGCCAAATCACGGCCTACTATTCATTTAACCACCGCCGCCGCCTAGCGAGTGGAAGGCAGAATTAACCTTAAATTAATGGATATCTACGGGGTTCGATCTTGGTACCTTCAGCTCTTCACGCCAGTGTGTTATCCATTACTCTACGGCCCCCCCGTAGTCTATAGTTAAAATAACAGGCAAATCTGAAAGGTTTCCACGCGGTCGTAACAACCACGGAGAGGGGACGACGTTGTATCTTTGAAGTGGTGTGCAAAGGGAACAACAAGTTCATCTGGAGACGTAGAAGGAAGATTTACGAGGCTAGCCAAACCTGAAATGGGGTAGCAGAAGCCCGGCAAGTAGCCAGGATGTGATATACTTAAAAGTAATGCCTGCAAAGTTGCAAACAGAGGTTATTACTGTCAGTTTATATCAGCTCTTTGTAACAATGAAACAATGCATCATTTAAGAACGAAGGCAGGGCTTTAATAATCTATAAAAATAATGTGTTTTTCAGCAACCCAACCCCGGAAAAGGCTTATGGTCCGTGGTGCTTTGCCTCTGGACTAGATGGTGTGCAAAAAGAATACTGCGATGTCTGCAAACGTTAGTCCATTGTTTATACAATATGTAGCAAAAACCTTAATTAGACATACAATCAAACTAATTACTACATCACTTGATTTCTTCGGCATCAGTTCATTCATTCATTATGAGAATTGATATAGCGCCCCTGCAAGATAACGTACTAGGAGGCTCTTCCAGCCCAGCCACGGCCAAAGAACAAAACTTTTAACGAATTGTAGAACACAGGCAGATCACTCGGCGTCGACAAACGCATTACCTCTGGAAGCCCATTCAAAATGAACCGCCCACAAACGAAAAGACCCGACGCTGCCCAACAGAGGATCGAGTTCGTGAAACCAAAACCTCACCTCCAGCCGATGAACGAAGCGCCCGACGAGCCACTATGTCAGAGATAGAGCGACAGAGATCACTTATATGAGACGGAGCACAACCACGAAAGGCTCACTTTTTCTCAACACATTGCTAATCTTACCCGTACTTCCTACTTTCGCCTGAAACGGCTTAGAGCAATCCGACGCTCTGTCTCCTCCTCCGTTTTTACTTTTTTACCACTTTCCCCTCTCCAAACTGTTTTAAACCCTGCGGCCAGACTAATAGCCCTGTATAAAATTAAGCATTGTGTACCAAAATTTGCCTCGTAAATTGGCATCGAAATATGCAGATTTACGTAGGCTCATACAGCGTTTTAAAATTGGAATACATATTTAAAGTAACAAAAGGAAAATTAGGTACAAACAGTTTACAATGTATTGTAATCTAAAAGCAACTGTTGTACCTGTGTGTCGTAACGATGGCTAGTTATAGCCCAATTATAGCCACATGTTGCTGCTCCGAACAAATAAATGTTTCTCCAAAAAATTTGGCAACCCACTTGCCAAAGCTTCGTGACCCACTTTTGGGTCGCGACCCACAGTTTGGGAAACTCTGTTTTAAGTCACAGTTGTTTAGAGCAGTCTGATAGAGCTATTGTGTAGAGCGTGTTTGAGATATCGTGATTGATCTAAACGTTCTATGACCACACCTGGAATCCATATACTCCTTACTGATACTCGCACCCGTTCGCCTTCTCTCAACGGTTCTATCTCACTGGCACCATGATCGTAATACATCTCTTGATTCTGACTGTTCACAAGAAGTCCCTTATTCGCTGTATGAGCCTCAGGTGCCGAACGCAACGCCGTTTTCGTATCTCGTCCGATTAACAGTTGAACCGCTCCGCTAGTTCATGATCAACTGACTGAATAGTTCTCATCGCCATTAAGGCCAAAGAAATGTCAATGCATTCATATTTACTTCTTTTGAGCAATCACTGACTATCTTCACCACGCTATCGACCCCTACATTACTTTTTGGATAGAGTGGTGAAAGTCTTTTGCCGAAGTCGTAGGCCTACTCTGAGGACAATTTATAATTCTCTGATAAAAAAAAACTACGGTCTACTATCGGTTAATGATATATCCGGTATTCTGTATGCGACAAATTGAGAACAAATTGCGTAAATCTTGCCTTATCATTTGAAACTGATCAGCTAGATGTCGTATTTAATCAACTACAACAAGTACAACATTCAGCATACAAATAATAAAATTAGAAAGTAAAGGGAGCGCACGCATTTCTGGCTCAACCAACGGAATCCCATCTCGAGTGCACCGTAAATATAACGCTCATAGTTCCAGGACCACGAGACATCGATGATGAAAAAGACGAAGGCGATGCGATCCGCCGCCCAGGGCACATGGTTGCATCAGCAATCAACAGTCACTCGCAGATGGAAGACAAGGATGAAGGAGAGGGCGCAACATCTGGATGTGTTTCGAAATAGAAGACCAATCAACTCCACTCTACACTCCTCTTGCGTCGTGTTTTCTTTTCAAAAAATAAAGCTGTCTTGTCACAAAAAATATTTCAGCACAAGGCCAAAAAGTAGTGGTGACTGGACACCATCATCACAATACAAAGTTACGCCTATGCAACTCATTAGAAGTCTGAGGGATTCCAAAATCTAGGTCCAGCAGCCAAGAAACCTAGTACACCAGGAACAGTTCTAGTTTAGGTGAAGTCGAAGTCCGCTGTAGAAGTAGCAAAGTGGGAAATTTAAAACTTTTTCCGGAAGAAATGAACAACTTGCAGTCATTGGAATATAAACTAAAACTGATAAGAATTGTGGATTCTTGTGGTTAGCTGTACTCTAGCTATATCTTAGCAGCACTAGCAAATAGGGAGCGGCAGCGTAAGCTCTACCGAATTTGTTGATTTTACAACTCTTGTGGATTTTTACATAAGCTTTATTATTGCTAAAATAGCGATTTGTCAAATTTAGTTGTACTTAAATTGAGCAAGTTCCTTTTAGAATTGACAGAGTAATAGAGCTCACAACCTTGGTTCATCTCTATATTTCTGAAGGTAGTCGTCGCAGAAGTCGACTGGAACTTTGGAGACGCCACTCTCGTCTTCCTACGAATCACATTCCCTTAAGCAGGATGTGAAACTAGTACGAAACTTTCTTCACCTGCAAAATCTGCAGATTTACACAAGAAACGCTGTGGATGGCCCGGAACGAATAATTACATTAGAAGAATCTAATCTGACCCCACTGCAAGCTTGGCGACCCATGAGCTTGATAGATTAAACGTGTTATTTTAAAGTAAAAGGTTGATTTACTCAGTCAAACATAATCAGTCCTTAGAACTTCACTAGGACGTCATAACGAAAAATATCATAGATTAGCTATAGAACCTAGAGTCATAGGCTTGTAGCCCTCTATCGAACAAAGAATATATATGCAGTCGTTATAAAGTGTAACACCCCTCCTTAACGACTACATATCACTGGTCTTTAGGTTAATCCGATATCCACTGTCTAGTCTTTACTGCTTCCAAAGGATTTGTTAAAAGGTCTACAACTATTCTTTCAATTGGGCAGCATTTCACTTCCAGTTCCTTAGATTTGCAGATATCACGAAAAAATGGTACTTTGTTGCAATGTGTTTTGTTCTGTGGCTAGCCTTTTCGTTCTGCAACAGCTTTATACAACTTTGATTATCTTCGAATATAATAGTTGGTCCGACGACATCTTGGTTTAGGTCTTCAAACAGTCGTCTTAACATTAATGTGTAGCTTCCGTTAGAGCTATGTACTCTGCTTCTGTTGAGGATAACGTCACCATGGGTAGCTTTCGGCTTGCCTATGAGATTAGTGCTCCAAAACAGTTGAACACTTATCCAGTATTTGATTTGCTGTCTTGTGCATCACCTCCCAAATCTGCGTCAACATATCCAATAAACTGTTCATCTGGTTTTCCTGGATTTCCTAACTTTAACTTCTTCTCCTTAGTCTGTTTCAGGTAACGGTAGCTTCTCTTTACTTCCGCCCAGTCACTTTCCTTTGGATCATTAACATGTCGTGAAAAGTATCAAATCAAATCAAATCAAATTTATTTATCTTCCCACCGCTGTCAGGTCTGGTGTTGGTTGCTAAATAGTTTAATGCTCCAATAATTGCACTTCTGTAGATTTCTTTATTTTTCATATGTTCTTGAGCTTCGTCGTTTCTAGTAACCCGGATCGACTGGAATATTTGAAGGTTTACTGTCTGTTAAGTTGAACTTTTCCAATTTTCTCTCAATATATGTCTTCTGGTGCAACAGAAAAATTCCATTCTCATCTCTTTCAAATTGTATTCCTAAGTAGTATCTTATGGAACAATTCTACTGCTTGAATTAATGTTAAAAAATGTTAGGGCTGGTCTGAAGCGGTTTGATTATACTCACTGCTTAGGCACACAATGCTTGACAATTGTGGTTGATGGGGTGGGTTTTGTTTTGTTTTGTTTTGTTATAAATAATAATGGACACGACATTTAACGAACTGCTCCACTGGTTGTAATGATTTATTGCAACTAGGGGCCCTATTAGCGGAACGGTTCGTTCCTTTGGGTACTCCCATTGTCACTGCATGTAACATGTACTTGTTATTTTCGTGCCTATATTATGTTTATGGTGAACAATAAAAGCATTTTTATTGATTGATTGATTGATTGATTGAAGTTTCCAAGGTTCTTCAAGTTCAGAGTTTGACCCATCCTTTCTTCAAAGTCTTTTAGCATAGAATCTTTAGTTGTAGCAACAATTAAGTCATCCACATGTATGTAAATGTAAATCTATTCTCCATTGTTCTGTTTTGTATACAAGCATGGACCATTATTACTCCTCTTGAAGCCATTGGTAACAAGAATGTCATTGAATTTTCTGTTCCATTCATTAGCTCCCTGTTTGAGACCATATAAGTTCTTTTTGAGTTTGCAGACAACTTTATTTCCACCTTCCTGATAGCCTTCAGGTTGTTTTATGCAGACTTCATGTCACAAGTCTCCGTTAAAGTAAGCTGTCATTCCCTAAGTCCAGCTAAAGTCAACATTGTTCGAAATGGTGATGGCTTTGCGACAGGAGCGAAACTTCATCATAGTCATCTCCGAATTTCTGTGAATAGCCTTGAGCGACTAAACGTGCTTTATATCTTGTAACATTTCCTTTTCATCTTTCTTCACTTTGTACACCCATTTGCTTCCTATTGCTGTTTTGTTTTCTGCTACCAACAAACATTTCTAATCTAGGTCTATATCTATTTATATATACACAGACATATATGCATTATATATGTTTCCATATAACATCCTAATAATATATGTTTTCCTCATCAAGTTATCGGCAGGTGGGATAACGCGATCGTGGGCCCTTGTTCTCGTATGTATAGCGCCGTAGCACAGCCGAGGCCGAAGGAAAGGGCGTTGTACACGAGTTCAATGGCAGTCATATGATTGTTTGAAGAGATAGGTTTTGAGCTGTGATTTGAATGTCTCCAGTGATGACGCGTTCTTCACATGGTCAGGAAGACTGTTCCATGCAGTTGGTCCGGCGACAGAGAAGGAACATTCGCCAAAGAGGATCGTAGTTAGTAGATCAAATAGGTCAACATCACACCATATTTCTTCTGATGAATGTGGATCACCTTCTTGGAAAATTACGTCTTTGCTGGTCTGTATTCTGTTTGTATTGACATCAAGCAAACGGTAGCGTTTTGTACTTTTTCATAGCCCACGAACACTTGCTTTCTGGCTTTATCGTCCAGCTTCTGTCTTTTCTCAGTCGGTACTGCAACATAAACTATTGAACCGAAACTCTTGACATAACTTAGATCTTGTTTCTTTTATTCCATCCTTCATAAGGGGTTATCTCCTTTCCATCTACTGGCAATCTGTTCTGTAGATGGTTGGCTGTAACTATTGCTTCACCCTTCTATCTGATCTAATCTTCTTGTGTGTTTTCCCGAATTTGGTCCGGACATACTTGACGTATTCCTTTATCTTTTCCGGTACTTCTTTCTGACTTATGACTCAACAAGTATACCTCCGTATATCTGCTGAAGTCATAAATCATGGTCATGAAATATCTTTTACCTTAAAGAGTTATAGTTTGCCTTGGTCCGCAAACATCTGTATGAATCAAGTCCAGAATTTCCGTTGTCTTCGATTCTGACTTCTTGGAAAAAGGTTTCCTTGTAATTTTGGTCTTTATGCAGCATTCACAGACTTTGGAGAACTGGCACGGCTTTATGTTAATTCCGGAAGCTTTATTTTATTGCTTGTGGGTTTCTGTGTCCTATTCTGTTGTGCCAAACCATTATGCATTCCGCTTTGCATTCTGCTTTGTTACACTCAGTTACTTTTTGCAACCTTTCTGAGATGATCAGTTCAAAAAGACCGTTGTTTCTACTGCTTTAGCTATCGTTTCTCCATTCTATATGACATTGCACTGTTTACCTTTGAAGTGGACTTCTAGGCCTTTATTTACTAGTTTCTTTATGGAAATTAAATTTCCACGCAACTGTGCTACATATAGCACATCAAACACTTTTTCTAGATGGATGTTCTCGTCTTCCTTTGTGCACTGCAGAAACACATCACCGATTCCTGCAATCTGTATCTTCTGTCCACTTGCTAGAAAGACTTCTCCTTTGTGGTGGTAGTTGAGTTTTCCAAAAGAATTCTTGTTACTACACATGTGTGCTGTGGCACCTGAATCAATATGCCAAATATGCTTAACATCCGTATCACATATTTTCAAACAAGAATGAGATGTAGGATTTCCTTCCTGTTTTACCTCAGTCACATTTTCCTGGGGTTTTCTTTTTCCATTCAATATATTTCCTGCATTCTTTCTTTGTGTGGTTTGGCATTTTACAGAAAAAGCAGGTAACAGGCGTTTTTGATTTCACCTCTTTCTTTGTCATCTTTAGAACTTGATCATTTTGCATGAATGGAGCTTTGGATTTTCTTTTGAAGTTTTAAACCACATGGTTTCTTTAATAAGTTCACCTTACTTGATAGGGTAGCCTTTTCGTGGTATTTCTGTAGTGTTTGCAACGATCCCTTCGCTGTTGTCTGTTTTCGGATGAGATGCAGTTGGTTGTCTTCGACTAGTAGACCGATTGTTGCACCGGCTTTTCCGTTCTTCGTCTGCCATTCCGTAATTACGGGATCAGGAGCTTCCTTAACGATTGTTTCCCATAGATCCTCTTTAGTTAGCAGAACTTTCATCCTAAATTTCCAGGTCTGGTAGTTCTGATTATTGAGTTTTGTGATCTTACTTGTACGTTATCCGCCATCTTTGCCTTATCAGTTGAAGTAATAGTTCAAAGATTGAGCAACGCATGCAACCGTTCGACAGCGTATTTCTTTGTTTTCAATCACCAAACGTCTTTTAGTTTATCTCCTCATACCCACGTGATCTGGGCCCGTAACCTGATAGATTAAACTTTTATTTTAAAGTAAAAGGTTCGTTTACTCAGTCAAACATAATCAGTCCTTAGAACTTCACTAGCACGCCATAACGAAAAAGAGCATAGAGTAGCTACCGAACATGGATTCATACGCTTGTAGTCCTCTATCAAACAGAGAATATGCAGTCGTTATAAAGTCTAACAGAGCTTGCAAGTAAATTCTTTTTGTTTTCCATAGATACTCTTTAGTTTTTGAATACAAAATTTCCAGAATAATATTTTAATTAGTCAGTTCTTCTGACTCGACCATATTTCGTCATCCTGATTTTGCATCTACTGTCATGGCCTAGTTATATATCAAAAACAATTCTTGCAGAGGTTCTTTCCTCACCCAACAAACCTGTCTCCTTGACACCATTCCTAAAGTTCTTCTGAAAGAGTAATCTTATTTTCTTATTTGCTGGGTTCTAACATAACATCACATCAATTTCATCAGAGATCCTCTCCATCCACAGCTGATAGCAGACACGATCTTCGGAGTTCTGGACTACGCAGCGTGGAAGAAGAGGAACGACGACAGGCTAAGAAGCCCGAAGCACACGAACCCAACTCCAAGAAGTGTCTTGCAGATGGCAGAAGACACGCATCGTCTTCCGGGCATCCCTCTGTCACCGGGTCTGCGGAGGACGACATTTTTCGCATCCTGCAAATGTTTATAAAGCATCACTCAGTAAAACAGCCAGCGCGAATCCAAGGACTGCCTTCTAAACTGGGGCTTGAAAGTGTGATAACACGAGACTCGTGAAACTTCGAAAACTACCGACCAATGCTTTTCTCAGTGACCCACTAGAGACTGAATTTCTGCTACCGGACACTTCATAGTAGCCTAAGAAGTCAATGCCTTAAGGCGTTGAAACTTGATGACACTTTCGTTGAGTTGGCGGATGTTGTTAAATTTCTCTGGGAAGGACATAAATCCTGGGTGGGGAAATTCCCTCCCAAGAGGTGCCTAGATTAAACACTGCCTATTTATCGCTCATAAATAAGAATGTAAAGTCTTTCTGCTTGTTTTATGTGCTTTACATGTATAATGTTTTGCTTGTTTCACAGTTTATATTCAAAATTAAATTGCAATAATTTACATTATAATTCATATACTGATTGAATATGACGGTAACAATTCATAGTTGTAGCGAGTTGCATCCTCATATTGCAGCATATTTTGGTGAAGTAACTAAACAGGAGAAAACATACATGGATTCTGGTGACCTCTTAACTTTTGGAACGCCAATGATCGCCATTTACTGGTGCATAGAGAACCTGTACTGCGTATCTGTTGACATCAGCCATTCATCAAAGAATTCCTGGCGCTACCAAGCGTCGGCAGTTGGTTCAATGCTTACTAGCGAAGACGTTGACCATTATTCGATTAAACGCGTCTGCCCTGCGAGAGCGAATGGTGAGCATTTGAGATTTGCTAACTGCTTTAATTAATGCAATTGTGTCATTACACGTGACAGGATAAGTTCGGATTACAACGAGGATGTGATCCAATCGCAGTTTTTCTATTGTGTATTATATTTCGATTTCGTCGATTATTCTTTTTCAGAATACATCGAGCACTTTCAATCGGTGTCTATTATTAAGAAAGTTTATATAGCGCCATTCCTCGAAACTAACTAGCGTAGTTATCTGCGTTAGCGTATTATATGATGTTAAATGTCAGTAAGAACAAATACTTATCAGTTAGCAAACATTGCTCAACTATAGGCCTACTTAAAAGAATCGCCAGTGGTCGGCTTTCGTATACATGCAGCTCCAAAGGAACAGATTCTCAACTATAAAGTTGACAAATGACAGCAAGTTTCGAGGTCCTAAAGCACGTAGAATCAAGAATGAGGAACGACGATAGGCGATGAGATCCGCCGTCGATGGCTGACGGTTGTCTCATCGTCCAGCGGTCCTTCGCAGACGAAAGACGACGTGGCGCCTCGAAATCTCTCGAACCACCAGATGCGCAGGACAGGATTAATAGTGGAGATATTCCGCGATTTAAGTTCATTGCCGCTCCAAAGACTTGCTCAGCCAATGTTCCATTGGTAGTAGGCCTACAGGCAATCTAGCTCAAATATCCATTAGACCTATACAAAATTGCTTCACAAGCTTTTTAAACGGTTTCCTGTCCAGAAAACATTGCTGAATAATATATCCATTATATATATATATATATATATATCCATATATCCATTATATATTATGGCTGACCCCTCTCCAAAGAGGGATTAATTCGAGCCTGAAGGAAAAGAAGAAGAAGATATATATATATATATATATATATATATATATATATATATATATATATATATATATATATATATATATATATATATATTCCGACAAAATCGGAATAGGGGAAAATCCCGAAAATGAATTTCAAAGTGGCGGATTGGGGTTTTCTAAGAACTATATTACAAATAATTTAGAATCAGAGCTGGGCAAAATGATTCACAAGCTTTTTAAACGGTTTCCTGGCCAGGAAACATTGCTGAATAAAGTGTTCAAAATTCGACAAAATCCGATTAGGGGGACACCCCATAAATGAATTTAAAATGGCGGATTGAGGTTTTCTAAGAATAATAATACAAATAATTTGGATTTTGAGCTGGGCAAAATGATTCACAAACTTTTAAAACGGTTTCTGTCCAGAAAACAATGTTGAATAACATATCCAAAATTCGACAAAATCAAAATAGGGAACACCCCAAAAATGAATTTGAAAATTTCCTAAGAAATACCAATAATAATACAAAAAATTTGCAGTGAGACCTAGGCAAAATTGCATCAGAAGCTTCCTAAACGGTTTCCTGTCCAGAAACATTGCTGAATAACATATCCAAAATTCGACAAAATCGGACCACGGGAACATCCCTAAAAATGAATTTCAAAATGGCGGAATGTTGAGTAGTGCAGAGTGCCTATAACTATACGACACACACTTCTAGTGTCACTGAGCCTCTTGAGTTGTCTCACCGGTTCCCTCACTCTGTGTTTCAACCCATTTTCTAAATGGCTTCTAATTATAAGAGAACTTGAAGTAAAAACATATAACTGCCGGGCGAAAAAATAGTAGGGCCTATGCACACTGCACAGGTATGCAATCCGAAGTCTTTAGAAATTAGTCTTTCTTTAACTTTAAAAAAATTGAAGTTCAGGCTATATGGGTCATTATCCGAAAAGTGCCGAATTGATGTTCCATGAGTTTTTTTTTAGTTTTTTCGATAATTTCTTCAAATTTTTTGCCTATCCTTCAAAGAATGAGCAGATTAACATTTCCCATAATTGTTGTAGCTGCTAGATTTTGGAAATTTAGAAAAAAATTACTAAATGTATACAAAATATCACTACCATCCTATGTCCGAGACAGTGTACAGTGCATTAAATTCAGCTTTTACGCAAATTTATGCCATTACAACCTGTAACAAAGGCATAATATTTTGTGTATCAATGTGTATCTATCAACGGTATTATATCTCACTTTGAATTAATTATATATGGGGTACCCCTGGGCAACCCCATATATAATTAATTCAAAGTGAGATATAATACCGTTCCCCAAGGATCAGTTCTTGGCCCCCTACTTTTCCTTGTGTATGTAAACGACCTCATCAACACCTCCTCTATTCTATCCTTCATTTTAGTTGCTGATGATACAAATGTTTTTTTACTCTAACAGATCCTACCAATCTCTAATCCAGACTGTTAACGCTGAGTTGGTGGCAGTGACGGATTGGTTTACTGCAAATAAGCTTTCCTTAAATTTGCAAAAGCAAATTTTATTATTTAGATCCCACAGGAAAATGTGCCCCCCAAATATTGCTGCATTAGTAAACATAAACGATATTCCAATCTCTCAAGAAAATTTCACAAAGTTCCTTGGTGTAGTTGTTGATAGTCATCTAACGTGGAAAGAACACATCAGAATTATAATGGCCAAGGTTGCAAAAAATGTTGGAATACTTGGTCGAGCATCATTTTTGCTTCCCCTCTGTATTCGCCTTACTTTATATTACTCTTTAATTTATCCGTACTTAATGTTCTGTAACATGATATGGGCTTCTACATATGAATCCTGAGTAAAAAACTGGTGACGCTACAGAAAAGAGCAATCCGAATAATTGCTGGGGTGCCTTACTGTTCTCATACTGACCCTATCTTTCTAGAACTTAAACTGCTCAAATTCCATCAAATAAGATACTTTCAGACAGCCATCTTTATGTATCAATTCACCCATGCCCTTTTACCCCCAAGGTTTACTCACTATTACAACATTGGTGCTGACTATCACTTTCATAATACCAGAGCAGCAAAATCCTATCGCACTATTTTTGCTAGATCAAATATTCGCCGTTTCTCAACTAAATACAATGGTCCCCTGATCTGGAGCTGTGTTCCCACAAATATTCAACTGGTCCAAAATCTTCATCTTTTTAAAACACTATTGCGTTCTCAATTAACGGATGGATTAGTTAATGACAATTCATGGAATTGATTTAAACTGGATTACATGCCGTCTTGCAACTGTTAATCTAAGACTATAATGTTCATGATCAAAACACTGTGCACTGTTTTTGTATGCTTATGAATACCTCTGTTTAATCACTTAGTTAAGCTTATCACTGTGTCTCTCAATCGAACCTCTATCTTCAACGTAATTAACTGACAAAATAGGGTGTCCCTATTAGCGGGATTTCCATCCCTTCTGGGCCTTCCCTTTGTCAACGTTTTCTTGTAACATACCAGTATGAACTGATGTATGTTATACCGTTGCAATAAAAAAATTGATTGATTGATTGATTAGCTTGATTAGTAGCTAGCATATGCAATAATTAAACATTTAGACTCATTTTCATAATGTTTATTTCTTTTTGGGCCTATTTATACTTGTCCATTGAAATAAGCATCATAGCCATCTCAATTTTTGGGAAGCCTGTAACTTTTAGAGAACGTGCTTACTTACTAAAAGAAAAACACCAGGAACAAGATTGTCAACTATTAATGGAATGACACAGATTTGTGTTTAAATTCATAATGTTTTATTTTTAATTTAAGTTTGTGTGTTCCAAATTACAAGAAAAGTAAATTTATGTTTCATTACCATTTAGTGTTGTATATCCTGATTTAGGTAGGTTACAACATTGATAACTTTTGTTGTACTAACTGAAATTACTTATATGATGGAGTAATTCACGTGAAAGTGTGACGGCTGTTATAAATTTCATCATTATGTCATTACCATCCGAGGTTGTTTTTGATCATTGCCACCCGTAGATTTTTTGCTATTTTCTCATGACGGTCCAATCTTATCACAGATGGTAATTACGCATTGCTAAGAGTGAATTACGTGTATTTTTTAAAGGTAATTACCATCCCTATGTGAATTATTTGATATAGAAACAAATTGCAGGTAATGAGAATTTACTAGAAACTCAAAATGTTGTTCAACTTGTATCTAATGCATATAACATACAGTTATAGCTAATGCTGCACAGATTTTTTCTGTAGCTGAAAATAATACTGTTTAAAAAAATAATTTCGACAAATGTCTTAATTTCTTGACACCAGACTAATATATAATGTGAAGGAGAGGCCTGTTGTATTCCTACTTAATTCTGGTATAATCTACTTTTAAGAAATTGCCATTTTATAAGCACCAGAGGAATATTTCAGGTCCCTGTGTGTAAATATGATTACACAAAAAGGGCGGACTGTAATGAAAAAAGAGGAGTTTTGACTTTATGAATTCTGAAACAATTAACTTATGATTACAAATATAGTGGATTTCTTTCAAAGTAGTTAAATTTAACTATGTACATGACTAAAGAACACACTTGCAACCTATTTTGGGGATTTGTTTTTGTTTTTTGGAGACAAAATTTGTAACATTTCGGATAATGACCCATATAACAAGTTGAAACTGACTAACAAGTGCATTTGAGGTTTTGTGTTGTTATTTAGGAGATCAATCTATATAAATAAAGAGGAGTCTGTCTGTCTGTCTGTCTGTCTGTCTGTCTGTCTGTCTGTCTGTCTGTCTGTCTGTCTGTCACAGGGATATTTGACCGGGATGCATTTCTATAGTTTTCGAGCTTTTCACTCGAAACCTTCACTACTGTGTCGGGGTGGGCATGACACACCCAGTGGTCGGCTTCGCGTCCCCCGTTTTCACCGCTACCATGGTGTCCCGGGACGAAACCTACCCGGGCAATGCATTTTTAGCTGGTAAAAAAACTTACACTCAACCTATTTTCACTCGCCAGATGGCGCCACCGGGTTAAGCAGCTACAGTACGGATTCGCTAGAGGGATTGAAACTTTCACTGAACTAAACCCGGTCAACGCCGGGTTAAGCAGTGTTTTGTTGCTTATTCGCTAGAGGGATTGAAACACCCAAAACGCCGGGTTAAGCAGCTTCGCGTCCCCCGTTTTGACCGCTACCATGGTGTCCCGGCTCAAAACCTCCGAAACCCGGGTAACGCCGGGTTCACCAGCTAGTTATAAATAATATACCTCAGAACTGGAATTCCAGCTCTGAAATAATTTCAGAACTGGAATTAGAACTAAAATTATTTCAGAACCGGAATTAGAGCTGAAATTATTTCAGAACTGGAATTAGGTCTTAAATGGAAATTTTTCAGAATGGGAAATAAATCAGAATTGAAATTGAACATTTGAACTGAACTAGAAGTAAAATTGGGAATAATTCTTAGAACAAAACTGAATAATCACTGATTGCCGCTCCTAAGACTTACTCAGCCATTTCTCCATCGGGTCAGAGGTTTCCCGGCGTTGATGGCGTAGGGAGGTCTGAGGCTCGACTGTAAGCTGGTTACTCTACAACTTGAACTGTAGATGGAATCATAGTTCGAGAATTCGCATTTTACGAATTTTAAGAATTTAAAAAATTGACGAATTTTGACGAATTTTAAAACTGCAGTTTTAAAATTCGTAAAAATTCGTAAAATAATAAATTAATAGAATTCTTTGTCATGGCAACGAATTTTATTATTTGTTTACTTTTTGAACTTTTAAGCAAGTACATGTCAATGTCATAGGCAATCAATCATCCGTAAAAGATAGCTGACTAGCAACACAGTAGTACTTATATTCAGTTACTGTTCTACTTGGAGTCTTAAACTTCGATTTCTATCATAGTTGGGGGGTGTGGCTGTGAGTGTCAGTCAGCAGAACGAAAAACCACCAGTGCCCCATAAATGCAGCTCCAATGTCACCAGTCAGCCACTAACACAGCTTGCAACCAAATATGGTTTAAAAGGGTTGGCAACGTTCACCGAGCTGTGTCTTCTAGTTCATCGTCCTCTGATTCTGAGTCAGGAACAGCCCACTGCTCCCACTCGACTCTGGTTTCAGTATTTTCGCCGTGCAAATGCTCCCGAATTCCGGCAGAACATCCAACAAATTCCTTGTCACACGAACAACACTGTATTTTTGGGTTACCCTTTCCTACTCCTCCAAAATTACTACATAGGCCTACTTTCGCTCCGGTCCATGTTCTTTCATCTTAAAAAATTAGATTTGAACTAAGTTAACTCGTTACGTAATAAACTTTTATATTGAATTTTACATTAAATTCTAAGCAGAAGCTTAATACAACAAATCACGACGTCATCACATTTGTTGTTGTTGTTTACGCTGTTTTTGCAAAACCCACTGTAAAAAAGATACGACGAATTTTTACGAATTTTAAAATAGACCAAAAATTCGCGAATTTTTACGGATTTTGAAACCGAAAGTCACGAATTCTCGAACTATGGATGGAATATATTCAAGTCAATAAAGGTCACGGCAATCAAACCTGTCCGGAACTCAATAAGTTCGTGGACAAACGAGAAATAATTTCAACAAGGAGACTCGGCAATAGTAGGCCTAATTGGTCAAACCTGCCAGAATTTTCAAGCCTTTCTACATTTATGGAAAATGACCCGTCAAAATGACAGAGTTGGCTGTCGACACCCAGCATGGCTGCTGAAATGCGCGAATCTGTTTTACTATGAGCAACCTTCGAGTACATAGGTTATGTATTCGAAAAACAGAAAAAGTGATCGGCGACTCAATCATCCATAGGCAGTTGCGTCACTAGAGGGGCACCGGATGACACCCTTAGATGGGGTGACACCAAAATGACAAAGTGATTGTCTAGAAATTTTTTGTGCAAATTTTCAGCAGAAATTTATTATTTTAAAATTAAAAATAACAGATAACAACAACAAATGTTTGTAAGCCAAGCTTACATGTACTGTATCAGTTTCAATTTACCTACAGATGAAACTCTATGCTAATTTACTTTTTTGAACCTTCTAATGCTCTCCGGTCAGTGCCGGACAAAGTTTAGTTGGCGAAAGGCATTGATTTCGATGAAGCGATTGACAAGTTCGCAGCTTTGAAAGCCAGGAAAGGAAAGTTCTGATTTAGTCGAGATGTTCACAAAGTGCTGATCGAAATGCTTGCTTATTTGTTCCTGTGTTGTTTTGTATTATTATGAATGTGGGTCGACTCCACCAAATTCCTACACCAAATTTCCATAAATTTATATTATTAATTGCTAGCCTGATTTTAATTTTTATTATTGCTAGGCCTATATTACAATATTTTAAGAAATAATCAGCCTAATTTTCAATCATGGCGTCCGGAAGGGGGCATTTCTCCCTGGATTTTGAAAGTTGTCACATTTTCTGTGTTCATGAATGCAAAGAAAGATTTTGCCCCATGGAAACATTTAGCCCCTCCCTATAAATTTTTTCCTTATTATGTATACGCTGCAGGCGCCTTCATTAGGCCCACCCTCCATAGTTCAAACATTAAGCTACATTAATATTTGCTAATTTGATTTCAAATGATGTCATTGCTGATCTGATAGTAAATGATTAACATTAAACAAATATGCATTTGTAATTTTAATTCTGCTAGTTGTTTATGTCAATAATATTACCAATATAGTCATGGAGTAACATTAGTTGCCATCCATATATTACGTACGCAAAGAGGGGGTAGGGGTGATCGGATTTAGGCGATTTTGCGTACGGGTGCGTATGGCGAGGGAAGGGGTCTCGACAAAAGTGTACGTACGCATAATAAATGTGTAATTATGACTTCTACTGACTATATTGCTGCTTTATTAATGTTAGGTAGTATTAAATCTTTTAAAAATGTAAGTGTTAGTGTAGTTAGTATTTTTTTCTTCATAATAGTTAACCAATTTTAGCTAGCAAAAATGATGTTCAACAAAAATAAATAGTAGTCTACGGTAAAATAAGTGTCATAGATGACTTTAGCTAATTAACTTTTTACAAGGGCGGGATTTTAGAGGCTTAGTTGTACGTGCGCATGGGGGTTTCACAAAATGTGTAAGGTGCAACAGAGGTGTGGGGGTACGAAAATGTGATTTTGTGCCAACGTAATATATGGATGGATGTTTAGAAAAATTACTAAGGATAGCGTGTGGTCTGGTAAGGTAGGCCTAATAAGGGAGGCAGTCCACAGGGGTGACACCATGATTGTCCGCACCGGGTGACATTCCAACCCTGGTGATGCCACTGTCTGTAGCTGAATGTTAATAATGTTGTTGTGGCTTCCGCCATTTCCGTTAAATTCTATATTTTGCTGCACTCATTCAGCACATCTATTTAATATTAACACCCGATCTTGATGAAAAGGTTATTACCCGTCAAGCGATTGTAATCGAATGTATAATATTTATCCAATATCTTGAAAAGAGCTCACAAGGAAAGCAAGAAGACAATAAAGCTACGCGCTTTTGAAGTTATTGAGAAAGTGAATGACTAAAATCGATATTCCAAAGTTTAGAATATTTGGACCTTAGGATCGAAAGCGTAGCGTTAACTCAAACAACTCAGTCTTTCTATTTGCTGTTCTTATGTGTATCAATTAAATCAACAGTTAAAACTTGCTAGTGCTTTTTGGTCAGCATGATAGTGATTACGTGTAGACCTAGTATTCGTTTACTTTCCTCATCTTGAGACATTGCGTTCATTCTTTTAAATACAGAATTCATCGGAGAAGATTTCTTACAATAGGTATAACAAGATTAAGCTTAATTTATAATTTTGACAACTTGATTGAGAAAGCGGTCTCCTTCAACTATGTCGCAATATGGTGACTACGTTTTACTCCATAGCTGAGTTTTAAAATATATTACAATTTGTTGAGTTAACCGGTGTCACGAAAAATGGTTCACGGCCAGATGGTTCACCGACGAATGGTTCACGCCAACTGGTTAAAGGACAAAAGGTTCACAATCTATTTCATCGAGAATCCAGCCTCTAGTTTTAGTTATATAAACTATGATCCCGCTTCTAGTTTGAGCTCTGTTTTCAACGGCCATCCAGCTTCTAGCTATGTTTGACAATTACTATCAACTGCTCATCCAGCTTCCAGTTTGAGCTGGATTGTCGTTGAATATATAACTGGAAGCCGGATTCTCGATGAAAATATAGCTCAAAGTAGAAGCTGGAAGATCGTGAACCATTTGTCCGTGTCCCATTTGTCGTCGATCCATAGAGGTTAGCTCGGGAGTAATTTACCTATGTTAAAACTTCATAATGGTTCTTAATTAATGACTGTGTACATTTCGATTCATGGTCGATGGTGATTTCACACATTTACTTATATAATCACTTTAAATTTTCTTTACTGACAATTTTCGTATAGGCTATTGCTGAGTGTATCACAATCAACTTGAAACTGAATCCTTTAGAGCACAAGGGCATTTATCGGAACCATTAACACCCAGATTGATTGATGAATATATGAATGCTGGGAAAGAAGATGAAGTGTCTACTATTTGGCACGAAGAAGAACAGGTAAACGGAAAGGAAAAGATTCGGAGGCTGAATAAAGAAGACTTGATGTCGAACAATGAGGATGGAACAAGTGATATGCAGTCTTGTTGTCAAGACCTTAAACCTCAAGACCAAGACCAAGACCTTGAACCTCAAGACCAAGACCAAGACCTTGAACCTCGAGACCAAGACCAAGACCAAGACTTTGAACCTCGAGACCAAGACCAAGACCAAGACCTTGAACCTCAAGACCAAGACCAAGACCCAAAAAAATCGAAATCAGGTCAAGACTTCTAAAAATTGTCAAGTCGGAATATTCGCTATTTTAATGAAAACATGAGTCTTTTATTTTATTCAAGCAAATTAACTTTAAATGCAAACTGCAGAGAAATCCGAATTTGTATTCAAAAGTCCTTCATGCAAACTTATATACCAAATGCCTTTTGTATTTTATAAAAACCAATTCGTTCAGAATTTTCTGACCAAGACGTGCCTGGTGGGCCTCAAAAAAATTCCGCCATGTGAAAAAATACGTTCTACAGGTGCTGAAGTCGCTGACACACACAGAGTAGCTTTTCAAGCACTGGATGTAAATGTACAGATAGTGATCGAGTCCTTTTGAAATCTTCCCATGGTTTATCATACCGTCTGATACAGAATAACTGTTGCTGCTGCCAATGGGTTTTCCTGAAAAACATGACTTGTATCCATCCATAGATATTGGTCGTATGATGCAAGCAGGCTTGATACAGAATTCTTGAGTTCTGTTAAATGACTGTTCATATTAACAGCCGGTCTTGGTCTTGGTCTTGCGCGACCAAGACCAAGACTTTGAACCTCAAGACCAAGACCAAGACCAAGACCTTGAACCTCAAGACCAAGACCAAGACCAAGACCTTGAACCTCAAGACCAAGACCAAGACCAAGACTTTTAAAAACGAACTCGAGTGCACTCGATACCAAGACCTTGGTCTCGAGGACAACAAGACTGGTGATATGGCAGTAGAGAACGGTCTACGTTAATAATGGCGATCACAAAACCGCGACCGTCAAAATAGCGATCACAATATGGCGACGCACAAAACCGCTACTATGACAAAACAGCGAGCCTCAAAACAGCGATTAGGCCTGCTATATAAGACAGTAGAAATCAGAATAAGGGTCGTGATCTCTAATTTAAGTCTCCAAGTTTAGCATTACACAGGTGGGTAATCCTGCAGTCTAGGTACTTTAATTAAATGTACACTTTTATAGCGGATAGTTATTAGCAATTGTGATGATTGATGAAAATATTTCTGAAACTAGAAGCTGGATGATCGATGAAAGTATCACACAATAAAACTTAAACTAGAAGTTGGATGAGCGATGAAAATATGGTAATCTTGGCTTTTAGCGTCTGAAATTATTTACAGTGCATGAGCAATGAAAACATTTCATAGAAAAACTCAAACTAGAAGTTCAAAGATTGATGAAAATATTACTGAAACTAGAAGCTGGATGAGCGATGAAGACATTTCATAGTTAAACTTAAACTAGAAGTTGGAAGATTAATGAAAATATAGCTCAAACTAGAAGCGGAATGATCGGTGAAAATATAACTGAAACTAGAAGTTGTTTGAGCGATGAAAATATAGCACAAACTTTAAGCCAAAATATTGACCAAAGAGTAATGCAAATCATTCCAATGAAAAATAATTTAAGTACCTAAACTGCAGGATTACCAAATTAGTTATATGTATGCTTCTTCAGACATCTATATTAATAAAGCGAGAATTCTGTGTGTGTGTGTGTCTGTTTGACCGGGCTTAACTTCTACATGTACAATTTTGAACCTTTTCACTCCAAACCTCACTGCTGTGTCGGCCTCGGCATCGGACGCCCAGTGGAGTGGTTCGCGTCCCCCATTTTCACCGCTAACATGGTGATAAGGGCCAAAAACTCGCCCCACGGCATAGGAAATTTCCACTCCCTACTACAAATTAATTATAGCACAATGACGTTATGCCTAAAAATAGCACCAGGGACGCGTACGGAAGATTTGGAAATTTCCGGCGCCTGTATTCCCCAACGTCATTAATAATGGCCAGAGCGTCGTTGTTTACTTTCGGAAAGAATTTAATAACGATCGCTTCGAACTATATTAATCGTTTTACACCAAAATTGTAACACAGGTAGGTTCAAACACAAACAGACTGCGAAGCAGTCGCCGCCACAGGGCGACTGCGAAGCAGTCAGTCCACGGCAAAGGTCGCTAGACGCCAGAAGGCGTATACAAGACTGCGAAGCAGTCTCCGCTGTACGCCAGAAGGCGTCTACAAGACTGCAAAGCAGTCTCCCCCACAGGTCGCCAGACGCCACAAGGGCCTCCAAGACTGAGAAGCAGTCGCCGCCAGAGGACGACTGCGAAGCAGTCAGTCCACGGCAGAGGTCGCTAGACGCCAGAAGGCGTATACAAGACAGCGAAGCAGTCTCCGCTGTACGTTGCCTGCTCTCCAGTTCGGGCCAGTAAGAATCTGTTTCTTCTGGCATCAAATGGCAAAACAACTAATGTTGTTTATCTCCAAGCTCTACAGTTAAATTTAAATAAAGTAACATTAAAAAATTACTATTGTGTAATTTCTTTAACCCGCCAACGCCGGGTTCACCCTCTTCGACTGCGAAGCAGTCGTCGCCAGAGGGCGACTGCGAAGCAGTCAGTCCACGGCAGAGGTCGCAATACGCCAGAAGGCGTATACAAGACTGCGAAGCAGTCTCCGCTGTACGCCAGAAGGCGTACACAAGACTGCGAAGCAGTCTCCCCCACAGGTCGCCTAAATTTCTTCCTTATTCGCTACACGGATTTAAATTTATACCTAAATTTGTTGCTTATTCGCTACAGGGATTGAAACTTATAACCCCGGGCAACGCCGGGTAAACCAGCTAGTTGGAAATAAATCGATAAATCGCTGTATTGGTTGTCGCTATTTTGTGCACTGGCTGTTTTGTTCGTCGCTACTTTATGATCGCTATTTCGACGATCGCGGTTTTGTGATCGCGGTTATTAACGTAGACCGTAGAGAACAAGTCAAGCTAAATTGAGTGCCAGAACGAACAACCTGAAGTCCAGAGAATAGAAGTAGAAGCCGAGGAACAAGATGACGAGCACTGGAAAATCCAGTTTTCATCTTCTGCTACAATAAAATAAAAATGAAGCCGAAGAAACGACTGGTTAAACCGGAAGGGAAAGGTAAACAAATCGAGTTAGAGATTAATAATATACAATTGAGATGCTGAAACAGCAGCTTAAGTTAGAAAGACAAGAGTTGATGGATACTGAAGGTAAGAGAGTAAAAAGTAAATTCGTAGTGTTGAAAGAGACCTCTATAAAACAAGTGGTGCGGAGAAAGCAAGTAAAAGCTGTAGAGTGTAAATTAGAGCAGTAAGAAAAGAGTAGAATAGAAAAGAAAAAGCTAATCAACATCAAGAAAAGATTAGAATAGAAAAGAGAAAGCCAAATCAACAGAAGTATAAGAAGGAAGGTATATCTAGGTTGGAAGAGAAAAACAGGTGGAAGACCGAAAGAGAGTCAGAGAAGAATTTTCAAGATGTCGTCAATGTTGCGTTAAAAGAGACCTCTATAAAACAAGTAGAGCGGAGAAAGCAAATAAAAGTTATGAAAATATGAATTAGAGAAGCAAGAAAAAAAATTTGAAAGCACAACAAAAGGCTGTTGCAACAAAGTAAGTAAGTAAGTATATTCTTTAATGAACCGCCTGCAAACGCACTGCGGCTTATACAGACGTATAAGAAGGAAAGTATACGTAGGTTGAAAGAGGAAAACAGTCGGAAGGCAGAATGATAGAAAGAAAAGAATTGTGTAGATGTCGAAAATGTAAATACTTGGGGATTCTGTGAAGCATGTTTGACTGATATGTTGCACTATATAGCAGTCAATCCGTTGTACGTATACTGCTTTAACCTTCAATTACATTAAAAAAACAGATCTGTTTTAAAGCGTTTGAAGTGCAACAATTTTGATGATTTTGAACTTGGGAAACATTGACGCAATTTCCAAAACATTGAGTAGTACCCCAGATGGCACCTGAGATGTGTCCAGAGCGTCTGATTTAAGGCGAGCGATCGATCGCTCTCCTTGGTCGCTCGCCTAGCAAAGGTAAGGCGAGCGATTTACCGCTCGCCTAGCCGAAGGCTTCTCACCGTCGGTGACAGTCGGTTGTCGCTCGCTGAATTTGAGTTAGATACCAAGACGATAGACGAACCTGGAGTCCTGGAGCCAGACCATTATTTTATTTTCAGAATTGAGATTACTTTAATTTACTTGCTTGTGGCAGCGGTGAATGCGTGCCGTAACTTATCCTAATTACTGCTGGCTGATCACTCCAATTTCGTGCAATATGATTGGCCATAACAACACGGCCGACACCTCACGCCGCGTGACATCATCCGTAACATCACCAATTTCGGAAATGTTTTTAAACAACAATGGCGGCGAAGATGAACAAGTCGAATAAGAATGCTTATTGACAATTTCATGCATAAAACCCTGTACTCTTGGCCCTAGAATTTGTCTGTTATAGTCTAGTTTGTCTAAGTTGCGTCTGTGTTAGCTTGACGTTTGAATAAACGAATTTGATTGATTAATTGATTGAATAATAATGTACAGTTGAGCACGTAGGCCTATCTGTCATGGAAATTAGTGCTCGATGTCGATGTAGTCGAAATAGAAAACTGTCGGACTGTGAACAAAATTTACTGCAAGTCCTGTAAAAAGCAAACCGATAAAATTTGAATGGATTGCCGGTGTCACGAAATAAAGTCTCCCCCCGAAACAGAGTCTCCCTCGGGCTGAAATAATGTCTCCCCCCGGAGACTCTGTATCGGAACAAAGTCTCCCCCATTGAAATAGAATCTCCCCTTCTACGAAACAAAGTCTCCCCCATTCTAAAATCGCCCCCTCTATTTCGGTTGCTTTTCTATATAATTTTAAATATGATTTAATATGTACATTTTCTTAAATAAGTGACTTTTATGTTTGTTAGTTGAATTGGACATGAAATAAATATAAATGAAAAAATATGAAATAATGTATTAACACTTTTAGGATGTCGGGCGGCTTATGTAATACTAGAACCCAGTGGAGCGATAACACACATTGTAATAGCTTATCTATAGGCTAATTAAGAAAATGGCTCTGACTAGAAGTGGACATTTTATTGGTGCTAGTTAGCGCTTTTTTCTTAAACGATTCTGTGATCAGTAAGCCCTTCCCATCTACTAACTGATATTGTATTCTTTTTAACCAGCTAGCGCTAACTAGCTTCACGCTGATTCTTTGAGGGTTAGACCTGCCACTGATGTTGTGTTGGATATCGGTCGTTGAATATTATCGGCGTCAGATGTATCGGGCCAGATAATTAGCTACACGCTTCCTGATACGAGCTGGCACTGGCTTCTATGCGATTCTTGATGCGGATTAGACCCACCCTTCAACTGGTGTGAGCTGATATGAGTTGCGCTTGATTTTCTGCGATTCTTTGATGAAGTCAGTGCAGTCTAGAGATAGATTACTCAAGCATTTATTTAACTAAGAAAGCTAATGCCTATGTTTCTGGCAACTTTGTTAGATATTACAGATACATGTTCGTTAAAGGTTAAGTGCTCGTCAACATATACACCTAAAATTTTGTAGAAGTGACCTGAATAATTTCTTTGTTATCAATTTTTATGCCAAAGTCAAGGATTGAAAGAGTTTTCTTACACGAGCGATATATTATGTAATTAGTCTTGGATAAATTTACAGAGAACTTATTAGCTTTAACCCATTATGTTCCTGATTTTTTTAAATCTTCTGAAAGTGTAAAAACATTGTAAATGATAAGTTTTTCACAATATCATGCACAATTTCTACAGAAGTTTAGCTTTCAATGCTTTAGGAGCAAGTTTTTTAAGTGTCCCATTTTGGGGGATGCTAGGCATATGTGGACGTGTCAACTTTGACATATTAATATGTACATGTTATTTCACTTATGCCTGTTACATACAGCTAATTTTAAAAACACAGAAACAATATATATAGGCCTACTCAGAATCAATTTAGATCTAATTTAATAGCACATCTGTAAAAGTGGCATGCCTGAATTCATTTATACACAAAAATGTTCAAATTTTTAAATCTATTGCATAGAGACAATGCTAGGTAATAGTACAGCTCGTGTCTCATATCACTAACATCAACTATAAAAAAATATTAGCTAAGACCTTTTTTATCAATCAATCGTTTATTGATCCAAAGAAACCAGTGTTTACCAATCAGCAAAAGTAATGTCATTTATCATGAAACAGATATACAGTGGTAATTATTCATTTATACTTAATATTACTGGTGCAGTAATCTAAAACAGTAGTATGAAGCTGCTTCAATTATTGCTGAACAGTTTCGTGAGATGGAGTGAAACACTCCACATCTAAACCGACATTGCATTTCTTGCACTCTGCCTACTTTCATTTCACAGAGTGCACACCATCTTTGAGTCCCAATGGCCTGGCTGTAGTGGTTCAGATCATCAGTTCGGATCTCATAAGGTACTCGTATGGCATGTTGTTTTGGTCATCCAAGGCTTCATCCAATACCCAGTCTTTCTACTGCTGAAAATAGCTATTGCATACTTCACATCGAAAATCCAGTTGATCAAGCAGGTGATGCTTAGCAACTTGTGTTAGGCGGTACAAGAGCCAAGAATTCTGCATAGCAACATCAAGAAAATAGGCAAAGACTGGCCACCACCACTTTCTTGACCGAATTGTGATCCTGTAACATGACACGTTTTGGTCCATACGGTCAACTCCTCCCATGTACGAGTTGTACATACTGATCAAGTATGAATGCTCTATGCTTACTCGTTTGCCCTCAATGCGCGACAATCGTTGTGCAGATGCAAGTGGCTGAACGCCATGACAGTTTGATGCCAGTGTTTCAACACTGTTAATCTCACAACGATAACAGATGATTCTGTATCCAACCTAGAGTCAACTAACCATCGTTTCTCCTGTGTGAACTGGTCAACTGCAGGAAGTGGACAGTCTTCAATTCTGTTGGATCGAACCATTTCAATTTAGGGCCCTTTATAGGGATCGAAATTTGGGGCCCCTTTGGGCACTAATACTCCTGCTCAAACGGGCCCAAAATTTGGAACCCCTAATAAGTCATTCAGAATTAAGTCAGAATTCAGTCGATTCAGCAATCAAGTCAGAAGTCAAGTATTAGTCATTTAAGTTAGAATAAATTAAGTCAGAATTCAGTCAGAAATAAGAATTTTTAAAGTCAGAATTAAGTCAGAAATTAAAATTAATGAAGTCAGAATTAAGTCAGAAATAAAAATTAATGAAGTCAGAATTAAGACAGAAATAAAAATTAATGAAGTCAGAATTAAGACAGAAATAAGAATTAATGAAGTCAGAATTAAGTCAGAAATCAGAAATAATGAAGTCAGAATTAAGTCAGAAATGAGAATTAATGAAGTCAGAATTAAGTCAGAAATAAGAATTAATGAGGTCAGAATTAAGTCAGAAATAAAAATAATTAAGTCAGAATTAAGTCAGAAATCAGAAATAATTAAGTCAGAATTAAGTCAGAAATAAGAATTTTTGAAGTCAGAATTAAGTCAGAAATAAAAATTAATGAATTCAGAATTAAGTCAGAAATAAAAATTAATGAAGTCAGAATTAAGACAGAAATCAGAAATAATGAAGTCAGAATTAAGTCAGAAATCAGAAATAATTAAGTCAGAATTAAGTCAGAAATAAGAATGAATGAAGTCAGAATTAAGTCAGAAATAAGAATTAATGAAATCAGAATTAAGTCACAAATAAGTCAAGTCGGAGGTCAAGTCAGAATAGAAAGGTCAGAATAATGAAGTCATCACTCATAATTAAGTAAGAATTAAGCCAGACGTCAAGTCAGAATAGAAAAGTCAGATGCCAATTAAGTCTTGATAAAGTCAAAGCAGCTAATGTCAGAAGATATGCTTGAACAAAATTAGGCTTATATATGGGCATACACGTACGTATCGCTACTACACAATTATTGCACAAGCATTAGGTATTGTTAGGGCAGAAGAAAATCTGTCGAAGCCCAGATCATACCCAAAATGCCCATTTGGGCAACGACTTGGGCCAATTTCCAGTGCTGTTTGGGTATCTGGCAGAATGAGCTAGCACCCATATCCTATAGAACGCCAGACTGGAGAGTGGAGAAAGTGACCAGAGGTAGGATTGGAGATAGCTGACAGGAATTGCTTATCCAGTGAAACTATTGAACAGTTGGACTTACTCAAACTTAACAAGAACTATACTAACAGAACGTTACTACATTAGAAAATTTAAAGCTTTCTCAATGATTATGTGTAACTGGCACTAACTAGTTTTTAGTCATGTGGTATTTGCAATAGTCCACAGGTATTTATTATGTTAAATACTATTTCAATAGTTTTCTATGGGTAGGCCTACTATTTACTATTCAACTTGACTATTTACCCCAAACTGTTGTTGATGATGATGGAACCTTCATAAAGTTTGGGGTTGATGCTCAAATTTTGAAACATAATTTTATGCTTACCATTCTTTAAAACATTAGGCTGGTTAACACTTGACATGTCATATGCTAAACAATGATTTCAGTTTACTTGTTTTTCACCTGTCCTGTATAGAATAGTGTTATATTTTAACCATCGATCGCCATCCAAATTTAACCTGTGTTAGGCTAATAGGCGACCACCGTAAAACTTTACCCATATACCAATCTTTTGTGAAACCACAAATAAACGCAACGCTGTAATAAACGCAAATTAAATAATTTAAAATTAGATAAGAAAAGTCCGCAATGTTTACGTTAGCTATGGTATGGTTACAGCACTGTTTTCAGCCGACAAACTATTTCTTTGTGCGCATTTCCAGTCCAAACAGAATGAGCAAAATCTTGACGTGATAATTATTACATTTAATGTACTTCTAACGTATAATTAATTTGATGTAGTGTCCCATTTTCGGGGACCTTAGGCACTAATGGCACTAATGGGTTAAACCATTCCGATAGCCTTTCTAATTCATTATTTACCTTGTTATATAGAATTTCAAGAGATTTCTCACATAGAAATACATTGGTATCGTCGCAAAGATTATAAAATGAAGAATTGACGAGGAGTTCCAGATAGGGCCTATGGTTCATGTGTATCACGCGATGAAATAAAGTCTCCCCGGGGGAGACTTTATTTCAACGGGGGATGAAATATTCTCTCCCCCCGGAGACTTTGTTTCAGAATAAAGTCTCCGGGGGGCGAATTTATTCTGAAACAGATCCGCCGGGGGGAGAATCTGTTTCGAAATAGAGTCTCCGGGGGGAGACTTTTAGGGGGGAGACTCTGTCACGGGACACCGGCTGAAACGTCAAGCTAAAAATGATTGTTCAACTTAATTATGCCGAAGGCTCAACAAACGTTGTTGAATCAGCCGTCACACGTCATCTTACATCAATGGTAGGTTTCTAGTGAATGTTTATTCATTCATTCATTCTGAGAATTTATACAGCGCCTCTTCAAGAGACCTACTCAGATAACGGAAATGAATTGAGATAGACCTACTAGATGAGTACTATATGCAGCTATACGACACACCAAATGCGCTGTCCACAAAATCTCGAGGTCGACCACGTGTGACGTATCCACCGCCTATTCGATCTAGCGCGATCGAATTTTAACCCACCTACCATTTTCAAATCAGACGCACTGGGTGTGTCATTATTTTACATGGTAATTTGATAATAATGTTTCTTTGTTTCTTTGGTCAATGGTCATGCATAAAACCATAAATATTCTTGTTGAACTATATTTTAGTTTTATTATCATCACTTAGTCACATAATATTAAAATTATATAAAAATGTAGACAATTATTCTCTTGTTTTCACGTCTGTGTATTATTTAGAAGCATAATTGGCGTTAGGGATCACCAAAGGCGTTGGAACAGATATAGTTTCTCTCGGGTCTCCGGAAATTCGAGTTAGATTGTTTCACAGATTGGAAATGAATGCAAGACCAATGCTATTAATGGGGCCAAGAGTTTCAAGGGCCAGCGGAACAAAGCTGTGCGTTCGTCACTTCTTGGTCTCCAAATATCTGTCAGTTTGTTTCTCTGTCTATCTGTCAGTCTGCCTGTCTGTCTGTGTGTCTGTCTGTCTCACTCATATCGATTCTAATTTATGTGACCGAATAATATCGCTACAGTTGAATGACAATTAACTGATTCTATTCCAGGTAAACCGGCATATTTCTATTATCTTTCGATCGGGTCACCCAATGGCATTTATTATACGGCAGGAACAATGGAGGAATGCCAAGAAAACTGTATTGCTCTATTATCTTGCGCCATGTTAGACTGGGACGCTACTGCAACGAAGTGCTATATTCACGAAAAGTATACAGACCAAATATATTTTGAGGCAGGAGTAACTCAGATGTACATGGTACGATGCGATCCAAAACTGCGTAAGTACTAACGACTTAAAATGCTTGAAACAATAAAAAATTATTCAAATAAATTTTAAAGAAGTTTACAAATATGGAGTATACAAATGAAAACAATCAGAATACGTTTACTTACATTATAGCTAGCTATTCTATAAGAAAATCTGTTGCATATTTATATTCACATATACAGATGCATCGATACGATGCGTATTATGCTTGACCTGCGCTTGAGAAGGTTCATATATCCCAGCACCGAAGTACTTACTCCCACGAACTGTTATCAATATCAAGAACCAAGACAAGCGCTGCATTTTGAGTGGGTCATTTTGTCTGCGCTTTGTACAGCGGACAGTGGGATAACAAACCACCCAAAATCTTACGGAGTTCGATGGGACAGATTTCTGTGGTAAAAGTTCAAGCGCCAGAATCCAACCTTATCGGTGAGTGTGTATGGTTGGAACCGCGTACTGTACCCAATCCATCTATCCCGGGTGGAGAGACGCGCCGTTTTCCTCCTTCTTCTGACAGATGACGACAACCCAAGTAGCAAGTAGGCCTACTACATTTAGGCCAAAGCTTTGAGTTGCATGCTGTACAAGAATAGGAGCCATAGAGAGATAATCACCCATGACACCGTTGCACGTAAGTGTTCTCCATCCACGAACGGTTGGACGCTCAAAGGATGGACTATGGAGGCATCAGCAAGAAGCTGCAGCACACCATCATGCCAGAGGATGGAAAGAATATCTTGCAATTCCAGAATCACCAGAAGCACATGCGAGCACCATACATTATCTACGTCAACTTAGAGGCGCTGAACATTGTCTGCGCCGTAAAACCAGAGAAGTGCAACATACCCTTGATTAGAAATCAGACCCCATGAATACGGCTTTGTAACAATCCGTAGTGATGGTAAAGCCAAGTTCGCTTTCCTATACCGCAGACATTAATCCGTGGAAAGATTCTTGCAGACTGTCATTATATAAGCTAAAAGCAAGCATCATAATGGTCGAAACAGCCCCATTCAATATCGCGGAAATTGAAAATATGGGGTAAATGAATACAGCAATTAAAAAGGCGTGACCTAAGTAAATGACCCAAAGTAAGTAAGTGTTTGGTTCGTGGGAGACTCGTAAGCGCATGTTGCTAAAAGAGTGCCAGTCAGTGTTAGCTTGGACCAAAGAACTACATGAAGCACAGATAGAGCAGTGATGCAGACGTCAATGCGAAACAACATGAAAATCAATATAAAGTGGAAGTAAATAATTATAACTTATCCTAGTTGCCTAACAGGAGCCATAGTAGCTAGGAATATTAATGTCAAGGTCAGAGAAAGTAGCTAATCTGTTGAAAAGACAAAATGTATGTAAAAATGGCATAAGAATTTAAAATCGCATACGGTAAGAGCTGCGATAGCCCATCACACCTGTTAGTCATAAGTTTCGGAGATAAGCCCTTTGCTTTCAGCGAAGATATTAAACTTTCCTTCAATTCACTATCTCCACGGCTGTCTCTCTCTCTATGTCTCGCTCTCTCTACTGTCTCTGTTGTTGTCTGTCCCTCTATTTTCTTGCTCTGTCTGTCTGTCTGTCTGTCTGTCTGTGCTTCTGTGCCTTTAAGTAACTCTGTCTGCGCAAACCCTATGACTATACGTGCATGAGGGTAAGTTTTTATGTACTAAAGTATGTATGCATGAATACATGCGTGCTCGTATTATAGTACTTCGTACATGTTGGTCTTAGTTTCATTGTTGATATTATTAATGCTAGTTTATTATTATTATTATTATTATTACTATTATTATTATTCGTTTATTATCGACTCACATTGGCAAACCGCAACATGTAATGCAGTACATCAGTAATGCTGAATTAAGTAATGGAATGCTTGGAGGATAAGGTGAGCTGGAAACTTAGCAAGTATTAAGCAAAATAATAGTTTTGGCAAAATTAAGGTGAAGAAAAAGTTATTTTAATGCGGCATACCGGACTCTTGGGACAAAATTGGAATCGTCCTTAGGGGGGAAGGATAAAGTCATGCGGTCGAGGACGGAAATTGTAGTGTCTGCTGACTTTAAGCGGGAACAGGTCACGGAGCACATGAAACGGATTATGCAACACGGATGAGAGCAGGACAGTTTCAGCTCGACGGACAAGTTGCTCCACGCCAGGTACAGAGTCGCTCAGGTCTTTTCGCTCTTTGGAGAAACCGCTCCAGGCCACTGCGGTCCGACGCGGAGGTCTGTTCCCACCAGGCAGGGGCCGCATACAGCATCCTAGAGACGGTAGTGGCAGTGGTGACCTGGTGCAGGGAACCAGACGGGAGGTCGTGCGATCTCAGGATACGAAGAGCCTGTAAGGTTCCCCTGCAGGTGGCCAAGACCTTCATGACATGATCTTCAGCCGCCAGGTCATCTCTTATAGCGACCCCTAGGATAGTCATAGATTTGACTCTCTTAACTCCATCAGTTAAGGGTGGCTGCACATGAATGCGCCTCGACGATATCACCATATCCTGCGACTTGCAACGATTCAGGCGAAGGTGGTTGACCGCCGCCCACCTCTCAATGGCTCCGAGTTCATCACTGACAGTTTTTATCCTCTATGATCCGATCAACAAATATGTGTTGTCGGCATATTTTACTATGATGTTGCCAATATTAGTATTATTGTTAGTACTAGTAGTAGTGGCAACAGCAGTACTATTACTAGTAGTATTAGCAGTAGTGACAGCAGTGGTAATGGTAATAATAGTAGTAGTAGTAGTAGTGTGGCGGGGCGACCCCTAGCGGCGGCGGTCGTCAAACGCCGGGATGGGGACTGCCGGTCGTGCATTTCCTGAGGATTCGAACTCCTGCGCTCAGGACCATAATAGGTGGGTGGCAAGCTAGACAGGCGCTTACTACGTCTAGGCATAGTGACATTAGGCGGTTCCTCTAAGGGCAATGACGTCATCATTTCTATTTCGTCACCAGGGCATGACCTGTGGGTGTCCGTGGTTTCCGAGTAGGAAACAAACATAGGATTTCTCCTATACTCAGGGTCTATGGTGTCCCCACCCTCTTCTTCTACCTCTTCTACTTCAACTCCCTCTTCCTCCTCATCTTCTGAAACTAACTGTGTTTCTGGTGGTAGAGGGCTAGGGTGACTAAGTGAATGGGCCTTTGGACTTTGGACTGCCTCTTCTTCATCTTCTACTTCTTCATCTCTATCCAGATCTTGGAACATACTATTACTAGCTAATTCTGGGAAACGCTGAAGAAGACTACGTCTACATTCTAAGTCACTAAGCACAGACTGCAATTTCAAATCTGGCTGATTCGCCATGTAATCAATATTTCAATAAAACAGAAAATGTCAATTTGACTAAAATTACAAATATCAGTACAGTTCAAAGTTCAAGCAAAGAAGGTCTTTTCACAGTCCAGTGAACTTCTATACTGCCAATGTCAAGTTCAATTAACTATTTAAACTTATTCTACTATATGGCAAACCTTATCTACACCTAATATACCAAAGCAGCACACCGTTACACAGATCAACCAGCGTGGCGGACTTAACATTGAGCGCAAAGGTCATAGGTCAACGTTGACATAAAGTCCAAAACTACCAATGTGTCTTTCGCTCACCAAAGTAACTAATCGAAATCTACTACTAACAACACAAGAAACTACTTAACATTTCTTTTAAACTCAAATAATGTCTATTTAAATCACCAAACAGACAAACATTAACTGGACTTAAGATGGCCTCGGATCACACACCGATATCGTGGGCTGGGGACATGGGAAATCTTAATGGACCTTCACCTAACCAATTACGACTAATTTCAACCTTTAAATCGATACACAGGTGGGTAAAACAATCGAACGATACACCGTTACCCTCAACCTATGAAACTTCAATTTCTACAAGGTATTTTCGTCGAAATTGTACGAAACAGAAACACCAGCGACCAACGTGATCATCAGCCTTCCCTCAACACACAAACTGCATACGTCATAAAACTGAGTGCAGAAACAGCGATGAGCTAAAAATAGCCATTACGTAATGTCTCTTCCTATAGCGCATATATACAAGTGGAAACGGTGCATACAGAGACGTTGTGACGACAGAATCGTTACATTATCTCCCCTCTGGACAAAATTTGGGAACCAGTGACCAAATTTTGGTTACCATCTGAGTGATCTCTCCTTACCAAATACATCAATTACAACTAAAACCTCAACAAGTCACATTGACAGCAATTAGGAACTCAGCTTGTCAACAATAAAACAACGTAGTACAAACTAATAACTGCTTCAATTCACAAAGTCAGAAAAAGCTAACTAACAAGGCAAAACTTGGACAAGGATGATGGACTATACTTATCATTTACCCAATATCTTCTCTAAACCTGACGGGACATCTAATATCTCTTCTAGGCCTTGACATGGGTTGGTCAACACTGTCACTTTCATTTACCAGGGTTTCCATATCTACCTCTTCCGAGACATTACTTTGGACAGCATCCCAATCCTTAGGAACCTCTCCATGGTACCTCTTAAGTTTATCAATATAAACCAACTTAGGTTGAGCTCTCTTCGATTTCTGAATCTTGAATAGCACCGGGCTAATCTGGGACATGACTCTATAGTCTATAAGGGCCAACATAAAATTTCGACCACTTCTCTTTTACTCCGACTCTCTTCCTAGGATAATGGTACATCACCCAATCACCAGTCTTAAACTGTACAGGCTTAACCCTTAAGTTGTACCTGGCAGCTCGGGTTGTGACAAGGCGCTGTGTAAATTCTCTCACATGTGTATATGCAATCTTAATTTGCTTTTCTTTTACAGCAACAAAATCATCAATCGACAAAGCAACAAAATCATTTGCATAACAATTTCCCAAAACTAGATCAAGTGGCAAAACATTTTCTCTTCCAAGAAAAAGACGACAGGGACTATAACCGGTGGATTCGTGCTCAGTAGCGCGATAAGCGGACATGACGAGGGGAAGATGCTGATTCCAGTCACGCTGAGTTTCTGACACAACCTTTCCCCACAAGTCATTCGCGACATATCGACGTCCACAGCACGAATTAAGGCTCAGGAGAAGGCTTGCGAGTAGGCAAAACAACAAAGGCAACGCAAGGGAACGTTTCTGTTTAACAACAGACGCGGTTGCGGTTGCGGTTGGCGGATCATTCAGGTTCTGTGTTCGCAGGGAGTCAAATTAGTGGGATCGATGTATGGCAAAACTTCAAAAAAACTTGTGACAAGCTGAAAATAAGCAAAATGTGACTGCAGTATACTGTAATACACTGTAGAGAAGATAGAAAGATATTGGACCACCGGGCCCTGTTCTAGGGCCTAAATCCAATTTGACCACAGGGGTCATTCCATGCCAAATCAACCAAATTTCCAACTTTTCCACACTCACCGACTCAGAATTTCTTGAGTTTTTTTACCAAATATTCCTGATCATTTGGAATGAAGAACTGGAAAGTCTCACAGGTCTACAGCAAAAAGTGACCGAGATACGGGCTGCTGAAGTTGGTGGGGGCAGGACGAAAATTGTACATGAATTTGCATCTGCGAAATTTTTTCATTTTTAGACTTCCATAACTTTTGATCTAGAGCAGCTACACACATTTGGTTTTCAGTTTTGAGTTCTGTTCAATGCAAACATTTGCATGGTCAAGTTAATTGGTTGTCTTTGATATAAGGAATTAACCAGAATTGTTGAAAAGTGTCACAAATATTTATTTCCGAACCCATTTTTGTCATGTATGCTGACACACTACGCCTGCAGTATATGTCAGAAAGAAATAATTTGTATGTGGTTTTATTCAGCTATTGGTGGAGTTGTAAACATGCAATTTATTTGTGTCTTGGTTGACAGGAACTGCTGTAGCACTTTGCCAAAAAACCTTCATCTCCATGATAGTGGTCACTTTCAACTGACCAAATGGTCATGTTTGTCATCTGATAAACAAGTAAAACTTACATCAGTTAAAAGCTTGAAGAGCAACGTTTTTATTGATACCAAAATCTTTTTGGTACTCTGAGGATTACGTTATTAAATTTTGTTTAAACCATGCTTCTTGCTGTTTGCATTGTGATAGTGGTCACCACCAACTCACAAAATGGGCATGTGTATCACCTGCATAACTGTTATGTCCAGTTGCAGCGAAGAAGTTCAAAATTTTGCCAAAAATTGCAAGGTGGAAACTCCAATTTCCAGTTCGTTCAGCATGAATGAAATCCTTAATGTAGGTACAATACTGCAGCCATCAGTCTGTGATTTTTGTGGCTAAAAATCCTTATAGGCAGTTAGTATGACTTCAAATTTGTGCAGACATTCTGGATTATTTGCTGAAGACATCACATCAAACTCACATCAATTGTGCAATGGTATCATACAAATGCAAGCTTTCAACATCGGAGTGATTTAGTACATCACTGGAAGACGTCGATTCATCAACATTATCTGCATACAATGTTGTTCATTTGCTCAGTCTCAACAAAGGCAACCGCCTTTATCCAAAGAGGCTGATCAAAAGTGACACAAGCAGTTCCTATATTCAACTTTGCTGACTGGTTGCTAAGGAAACTCAAAGTGGAAAAGATGCACGATTTAAGAGTAACATTCAAATTGATAATAAGAAATAAGCGAAAATCAGCAGGGGAGAATGATTGCCAATGTGAATCATTTGCATGAAACCATTCCAGTTTGGTTTTGCATTATGTTCATCTGATATGGAAAACCCATAAAACCAAGACACTGTGGTCAACATTATCTATACTGACCACTGAGTGAAGGAATTGGAATGGTTTGGGGTAGATCACTGTCATTAGTTTGAGCAATCGATTGTGGAACTAATAAAAAACCCTAACTGGAACAACACTGTAAATAACCACTTGGAGGCTAAAGCATAGTCAAGTGAAACACCGACGCCAAGTTAAACAGGAGATACAACAGAGTGAGGCCAACTGGCCTGAACGATGCTATATCCCAAAGCTATCTGCTTTAGCTCATCACACAATAGGCCTTTGGAGAAACAAGTGCAATAGTGGTGGTATCCAATTCTTATAGCAGCAGATCTTTGACTAACATCAACATTTATTGTAGCGCCATATATGATGGGCTCCCAACCTGCCAATTGAGGTGCCTCAATCGGGTCCTGCACACTGCTGCCCGGCTGGTGGGTCGCATCCACAAGTTTGGCCAGGTCTCGGAGTACAAGCGGGAGGTGCTCCACTGGCTCCCCTACCCGCAGCGCATTGCTTTTCGGGTCTCTGCTTTGGTTCAGCGGTGCCTTGAGGGCTTGGCTCCCTCTTACCTCCGGGAACTTTGCAGCTCCACTGTGGCTGTCCAGCGTAGTGGTTCACTTCGCTCTGCAGCGCAGGCTGAGCTCCTTGTCCCACCCGCACGGACTGCTATCCGGCAACCAGGGCTGTAGTCGAGGGTATACGCGGGTATACAGCGTGTACTTACCTCTAGAGACCGTATACTCACCTCACAAAATATTTATATTTATTTATATTAAAATACTGTATCGTATACTCACGAAATACTGTAGCGTATACTCACCTTTAATTTGTTTCGGAAAACTAACCGACAGCGTGTACTCACCTCTAATTTTACCACTACAGCCCTGCCGGCAACACCGTGCCTTCTCTGTCTCTGGCCCAGCGACCTGAAAAGCACGGTTCTGCATGGTGGCTGTACGGACAAAAGGTACAAAGGTACTCTCTTCCCCGAAGAGCAGAGGTGGCGACTACCCTGAACTCCCAGACTCCCATGGCAAAGGACTCGCAGATAGGCTGGAATGCATCCCAGATGGCACCTCCAGACAAGGGAAACAAATAGATGCTAGGTAGCCTATTCCAGAAAGTTGGATCAACCACAGTGAAGCTTCTGTGCTGTACTGTGGACGTTCTGGTTGAGGGAACCAGGTCATCCTGCACAGCACAACGAAGAAATCTTCCGCCAGGAATGGATGAGATCAACACACACAATTCCTTAGCACAGCCCACAAAGACAGTTACGCATAGGCACTAGGATCATAATTATGCTCAATGTGTTTGTGCATCGGCAGCCAGTGCAATTCCTTCCGTATAAAGCTGGTTATAATATGCCCAAACCTAGGCATGACTCCTTTCAGACTTGCCGCAGCGTTTAAGATAGCCTGCAGTTGGTTAATGCGGGAGAGAGTATGCCGTACATACACGCCCTACATTCACAGCGTTGCCATAATCAACCATAGTATTCGTGTTAATACTCCTGCACCCTCATTTGCATATTAAGTAGATATTCGAACACAAAAACAAAGAAAATCGATACATAACTCACAGTAATTAATTACTTAAAACTAGTAACGCATGCTTTTCAAAGTAAAACAAGAAATTTTGATCATTTCGCCGAAAATTCTGAAAAAAAGAACTTCCGATGAAAAACTGAGAAACATCAACAAGCCAATTCATTCATCGAAATGACGTGAAACGTCCCATTACGCCAAGAAAATAGTCCGTCGTTTGCTATGTTCATACAAAGATAGAACTAAACCTTTCTAACGCTATCTTGTTTTGCATATAAAACATTTAATTCTAAATTATTTTAAAACAAATCCAGCTTGTCACAGGTTTTTTTTAGGTAGATCATACGACAAAATGTAGTGCTACTCGTCTAAATTGGTCATCACGGAATGGACATGGCGTCACCAAATGACAACGTAACGGCTGACGTACAGGAGCTTCATCACCCGTTTCTATTTCATGCTGGAGGACGTCGGTGAAACCTAAGTCCCATTCTGAGAGAGAAAATGCTGTTCTGTTTGAAAGGATGAGAGCACGTAACTGTTCTTGGACTTCTTCAGGTACCTCTTCATCGACTTCCGTCCACAGAGGCGCGAGCACTGACTCCTCGTTTACGTCCGACGTCTCACGAAAGACTTCAGCTACGGCTGCACATCCTGAAGACGACTGTTCTGTGACACTTGGACTCATTACAACGACATCTTCGACCATGCATTGAACACCTTTCTTAATGCGAATGTCTTGTTTCGTCGGATTCAGGACACGGACTGCGAGGTCTATGGCACGATCTGGCAATAACGTTCCAGCCACAATCAATCCTGAGTTTAACACCTGTGGTTGAGTTGCCCATGACGATGAGTCTTTCTGGAGATTTGGCAATATGGCATAGGCAGCAACGTTCATTTCCGACAAGGCAGGAATTTTCACATCGACGGCAGTGGCAATTCTTCGACATTTCCCAGTCCGTGGTTGGCTTGACAATGGAAACACATAGTCTTGAATTTTGATCCAACGGTCAGCAAAGTTCCACTGTGCACCATACTTCTGAAGCCATTCAAGTCCAAGAATCAGCTCTGATAATTGTTCGCTTACGAGACAAGGGACAATGAATTGAAATTCCGCTGCTTGGCAACGAAGCTGGACTTCTCCCAGGACTTTTATCTCAGTCCCGTTAGCTGCACGAAGAAGTTGCTGTGATCCAGTGATCTCTCTTTTATCGACCATTGACGCCGGAACAAGACAGAGTTCACTTCCGGTGTCCAATAAAGCAAGAATGGATCTCCCGTTGATCTTGAGCGGTAGGTACGCCGTTGAACTACCAGTGACATGACGGACATTGGACGGTTCTTGATCGGATTGGTTGACTTCAGGCTCGACTTCCGGTCTTCTCTGTTGACGTTCTGGACAGTTACGGGCGTAGTGACCTTCTTGACCACACTCATAACACTGACCTGTCAAACGGCGGAAGTTCTTGTTACCTGGCCTCGGTCCACTTGACTGTTCAGGTTGCGTCCCAGCTGACCAACCAGGCGGTGCAGTTGTTTTCACAAACGTTTGATCTAGTAAACGTGGTATTCGTGGTTTCTGTGATAACGCTAGAGCCTTTTCTAGCTGCTCTATACGTCGGCGTTGTGGCTCCAGTTCCTCACGTAACTTCTTCAACTCGTGACGTTGTGGTTCCAACTCTTCACGTATCTTCTCTAACTGCCGGCGTTGCTGTGATTCCATTTCTCCACGTATCATTCGACGGAACATTTCGGAGGAAGGTTCTGTTTCTCTTACTGCTTTCACTCTGTTTGGGCGACGTTCCTGATGATCATACAGGTCTTCTTCCGCCTGACGATATCCATCCAAACGAACAGCCAGTTTGAACGCCTGGTCAAGGGTCGTGACCTCACGTTCTCGGATCTTCAAAGCAAGTCGTTTGTCTTTCAAAGCATCCAGGAAAGCCCTGACAGCAATTGTTTCAGAATGAACTGACGTCGGCCCAGGATAAGCCAAAGTCAGTAACCGTCTAATATCCTGTACCAAGGTACTCAGGTCCTCTCCATCTCGTTGTTTTCGTGTTCCAAGTTGTGCCTGGTACAAGGCAGCCTGGTCTACACTTCCGTACCTGGAACGAAGTTTCTGCACCAAGTCTTTCCAAGTCAACACCGATTCTGAATCAAAGTCCCAAAGAATCTGGTTCGCAGGCTCAGTTAACGAACACGACAACTGGTTCAAACGTTCGTCATCGTCCCAAGCGTTGTTCTTTGCACATATCTCAAACTTTCTTAAATACGCGTCAATAGAACTGGTTCCGTTGTAAAAACCTAATTTAATCCACTGTTTCGCTTTTGCAGGTGGTGGGGCAGTTGAAGTGATCTTTTCTTTGGTCTCAGTACTGACTGACGTGGTGGGCGGAGTAGGCGGATCATTGGAGTGAGGAAGTTCTGGTTCCTTCTTTGAATTGGTAGATGTACCTGCTCTGTTCACGGCAGAAGACGTTGGCACTGTAGTCTGTACATCCCTCACCGTCGTCATCGTCCTCTTCTCTTTTCCAGGTTGACGATCTATGGACAGGGGATGCTCTCTTTTCAACTCTCTTGTAGAGATTTCATCATGTGGTCGCTGGAAAGGTTTCTCTGATTCACCTCGTGGTCCATAGGGTTTCATCAACGCCTGTACTAGACTACCTATCTCTCTCGATATGTCAACAGGCTCTGTGGCATTTCTCCACAGGTACGATCCAGCAACCGGAAGACAGTCTGAAATACCGGCACGCTGACCTTGGGATGACGGTAGCAACGGCTGGCGGCGGCCATCATCTCTCTGATGCGGTGGATATTCATCCAGCGGCCACGACATCTCATTGGCATGACTAAATGGCAAGTCATGCCTGGCGCTGATGAAGTCACGTGCCTCTGGAGTTGTAAACACAGGACATGTTTCACCTGGCAGATAATGACTGTGGCAACACACTGTCGGAGCTTGGCGTTGACGGACACCACAACTTGACAATGGTGGAGCTGGCAGTTGTTTCGGCATGGTGGGTACGACGACTGGATGCGGAAGTGTGGTGGATGAAGACAATGTAGCGTCATGATCATACTGGAGGTGTGAGGTGTGGCTTGGCAACGGTAAATTCTGAGGAATTCTTTGTTTCGTGGTAACAAACGTAGCTGGTGGATACGGAGTAGCGATGGACGACGATGGCGTGACACGGTGGGCGTGGTCATGACGTGGAACGTAGCGCTGGAATGAAGAACTTGGATTGAGGCATTTCGAGTCGACGGGCGGAACCGAAGAACGTGGAGCGACGGTGGACGAAGACGGCCTGACACGTTGGTAGGACGTCGTAGATGGCATCTGTGGGTCAGACCAGGCGTATGCGGGTTCTGCAGTGAGAGGCATGACGCTTGACATTGACTTTTCTTTAGGTTTCACGGCACGACGAACAAGAGGACGTGGCGAGAATGGGTCGACGATGGGAAAGGTTGTATCTCGATGGTCGACGACCTCAGCGTGAGCGGGATGCGCATCTAGAGCACTGAGCACGAAGGGTGGGTAATTGACCGGTTCCTTGGCTGTGGCAAGCCTTGACTTCGAATCTGAAACTAGACAAACTGGATTAGTTTCTTCATCATCAACAATAGGACTAAATGGGTCTCTAATCCTCACATGTGGACTAACATCTCTGGCTTCAGATTGCTTAATCCCTGTTGCGTCAATGACCAACTCACTAAACCATGACAATGCAGTACGGGGCTCAACATCTAAAAGCTGACCATTCTCAAAGGCAATCAAATCTCAAGTTCTACGATCAAAATCATCTCTACCCGGATCATCTACATATTCTGATCTATCACTTTGCAACAACCTATACTGTAAATGACCATCAGTTTCAGTTACCTTAGGCATGTCCATGTTAACACGGTCCTGTGTGCCTGTGAACTGAAAATGGGCTGGAGAAAGTGATTCATCCGGGGAGGAAGGTTGGAATGGACTTAGTGGACGTCCTGACATAACCGGAAGTGCAACCGGAAGTACCCCACTTCTGGTACCAAATGTGGCGGGGCGACCCCTAGCGGCGGCGGTCGTCAAACGCCGGGATGGGGACTGCCGGTCGTGCATTTCCTGAGGATTCGAACTCCTGCGCTCAGGACCATAATAGGTGGGTGGCAAGCTAGACAGGCGCTTACTACGTCTAGGCATAGTGACATTAGGCGGTTCCTCTAAGGGCAATGACGTCATCATTTCTATTTCGTCACCAGGGCATGACCTGTGGGTGTCCGTGGTTTCCGAGTAGGAAACAAACATAGGATTTCTCCTATACTCAGGGTCTATGGTGTCCCCACCCTCTTCTTCTACCTCTTCTACTTCAACTCCCTCTTCCTCCTCATCTTCTGAAACTAACTGTGTTTCTGGTGGTAGAGGGCTAGGGTGACTAAGTGAATGGGCCTTTGGACTTTGGACTGCCTCTTCTTCATCTTCTACTTCTTCATCTCTATCCAGATCTTGGAACATACTATTACTAGCTAATTCTGGGAAACGCTGAAGAAGACTACGTCTACATTCTAAGTCACTAAGCACAGACTGCAATTTCAAATCTGGCTGATTCGCCATGTAATCAATATTTCAATAAAACAGAAAATGTCAATTTGACTAAAATTACAAATATCAGTACAGTTCAAAGTTCAAGCAAAGAAGGTCTTTTCACAGTCCAGTGAACTTCTATACTGCCAATGTCAAGTTCAATTAACTATTTAAACTTATTCTACTATATGGCAAACCTTATCTACACCTAATATACCAAAGCAGCACACCGTTACACAGATCAACCAGCGTGGCGGACTTAACATTGAGCGCAAAGGTCATAGGTCAACGTTGACATAAAGTCCAAAACTACCAATGTGTCTTTCGCTCACCAAAGTAACTAATCGAAATCTACTACTAACAACACAAGAAACTACTTAACATTTCTTTTAAACTCAAATAATGTCTATTTAAATCACCAAACAGACAAACATTAACTGGACTTAAGATGGCCTCGGATCACACACCGATATCGTGGGCTGGGGACATGGGAAATCTTAATGGACCTTCACCTAACCAATTACGACTAATTTCAACCTTTAAATCGATACACAGGTGGGTAAAACAATCGAACGATACACCGTTACCCTCAACCTATGAAACTTCAATTTCTACAAGGTATTTTCGTCGAAATTGTACGAAACAGAAACACCAGCGACCAACGTGATCATCAGCCTTCCCTCAACACACAAACTGCATACGTCATAAAACTGAGTGCAGAAACAGCGATGAGCTAAAAATAGCCATTACGTAATGTCTCTTCCTATAGCGCATATATACAAGTGGAAACGGTGCATACAGCGACGTTGTGACGACAGAATCGTTACATTAGTAGTAGTAGTAGTAGTAGTAGTAGTAGTAGTAGTATAGTAGTAGTAGTAGTAGTAGTAGTAGTAGTAGTAGTAGTAGTAGTAGTAGTAGTAGTAGTAGTAGTAGTAGTAGTAGTAGTAGTAGTAGTAGTAGTAGTAGTAGTGGTAGTAGTAGGCCTAATAGTGGTAAGGCTCGACAATATTTCTTGATTGATGTTGGTGATAATGGTATTTTACGGAGATTTCGTTCCCAGAATTTGTCCCCGGAAATTCGCTCCCAACATTTCGTTCCTCGGAAGTTTCGTACCAAACTTATTTTTGCTTTAAGAATAGATAAGCCTTTAATTAAAACGAACGCTAGATCGGCAGAAAATGTATATACAACGAACACACCGGAAGTTCTAAATGTCTTGTTATTTCCGTTCCACATTTAACTTTTGTAACCATAATTAGACGTGAGAGCCTCATTTAAGAAATATTGATAACCCTTACAGACGTCTTTGCAAAGGTTCTCATGTCTTGATTCATCATAGCTAATCCTATTGATACCTGGCCTCAGTTATACTACTTTCTAACGAACACGGGAAACATACGTGAAAATGTTGCGGGACTTAAGAATATTATAATAATCTTCGTTTAATATCTTCAAACTGACAACAACGCAGCATGATTACAAATCAGTACATGTTATGCGATAAACCTTAACTACTAACAGAACAGACAGCCTGCAATACACGGCGCAAATTGCAGCCTACATAGCATGTCCGCCTATGGGACTCGATCTCTGTACCTCTCGCACTCTACGCCAGATGTTATCCAATGCGCTATCTTCAACCCCGGCGCAGTTTCTCACAGACTACAAGCTGGCTGCAATGCAGGCATTTGATGTTGAGTTCCATAGAATTGTTAAGACAGGCTGCTTCTTCCATCTAGCTCAGTGGGTTTGGAGGAAAGTTTAAGCTGGAGGTCTACACTCTACAAGCTCGGTATCAAGCCGATCATGAATTCGCACGCTGGATTCGTATGATCCCAGCATTGACATTTGTTCCTCCAGCTAACTTCGGTGAAGCTTTTGAAGATTTGGTGGAGCACGCAGATTTCCCCTCTGAAGAGGCAGCCATTTCCAACTATTTCGGGAATACTTGTATAGGCCGTCGACAGCGTCGAGGTCGTCGTGTTCCAACCTATTCTGCTGAAGTGTGGAACGTTCACGAACGAACACGACAGGTTCAGCATCGAACCAACAACAACATCGAAGGGTGGCATCCAATTTTCAGGAAAGTTGTGGCACAGCTTCTTCTAACAATTACCGGATCACTGAATGCTAGAAAAGGCAGCAAGGTTTGATATTTGAAATTCTGATATTGGGCAGTTGATTGCAAGAGGTCAGATAGCTGGAAGAAATAAAAGCATTAGGCTATTTCGAAGACGATCAAACAATCGTGACAGTATGTAATATGTGCATGGTATTGCTTTCTACTTTTTAATTCAAGACCTTTGCAATGTTTGAGCTCATTGAAATTCTACATTTTGTGCCTTTTACTTCACAATAAACTTTTTTTTATACAATTCATCAAATGCGCTGTGTCTTATTTCTAACTTTCTGAGAGGGCAAAACTTTCAAGGGGAGACAAGTGGGGAGCAAATTTTCCGGGTCGAATTGTGGAAGCTATTTATCCGAATCCCGATAATGGTAGTAGTTGGCAGAACTGGTAAATTTCTTTAGGGGGTTCATTCCAAAGAGCTGGCGCTGAATGGCTCTTAAGAAACTGGGTGGTAACTATGAAACAGAGGATTCTGAAGGCGAGATAGAGAAAGGTATGATAAAGAAAGCCTAGACCATTTTTGCATTCATATATGTACAGTATCTATATGCCCATCAGTGTGTGCATCTCGGGATGTATACAGCGCTTATTAACATCTTCTAGTAACTCTTTAGAAAGACTGCAACCGCCATCAGCCCACACAACAAGACTGCGCAGTGCGCATTGTCAAGCAATAATTTCCCACGTATGTATCCTTGTATGTATGCGTCTATGTATGCATCAATGTATATATCTCCGATGTGTGTTTATATGTGTATATATCTCAATATGTATATGTATGTATATTTTTGTCCCCTTTAATGGACTGTGGAACACCAGCTATAAGGTAATTTTACTGGGAACTATTCATACGCGTGCATTTGGTGTGATATGTCATGTCTTCGAACACCGGTTGATTCTCCTGTTACATCTCCTGTTACATCACAGGAGGCTCAGGAGCATAAACCGGCGTCAGATGAAACTGTGCAGGGTAAGATCCACGAAGATAATATTATGCCCTACAGTTAGACGTCGGTCATCAATCACCGTGATACAACACAAAATAACTTTTTATATGTTTAATTTTAATGCAGCAATAGATACACTTAAACTGTATTCATAAATGGCATGTTGGCCTGCATATCTAACTATCGAAACTTTGATGATGATAACACAGGCTTCCACCGTCCACGCCATTGCGGATACGCGTTAAGGCCAGCATGCTTTCAGCGTAGATAACTTATTTGTCCGACTGTCTTAGTTCTGAAACTGCAGAAGCGCTTATGGTTAAATTTCAAAACTGTGACCTCAATGAACTGCTCCTCATTTCTCAGGAATTGTTTAGGTTCTAAAGATTGTAATCGTAATCCAATTCGTAATCTCGATAATTATGCATACAGCGCCCAAAAAACCTAATCTCGTGAATCAGCTTACTCAGAGGCGCTCATCCTCGAGTCCTGACCCCCGAGAGACGAGCAAACGCCATCAGCCGCCCTCAATCCCACACACACACACACACACACACACAGACACACACACGACACTACCGCGCAATGCCAAACAGGACATGTAGAATGGAGTGTAAAAGATCCTATTATGCGTCTTGCGGTCCATATAACTGTAGCAGTTTACTGTTCAGTTCACACTTCACAGTTAAGCTAGAAGCAACTCGTCGAACAGAAAGCGTCTGAAAGGTTGAAAGAGGTTCATGGTTTCTGTGTCTCAACAATCCCAAGGAGAGAAACCAAATCTGTGTTGTATCGTATCCTAGCCCTCCGATCTTCAATGACCGAGTCTTGAAATTAGTCTTTTGTAAGCCTACATATAAGAAATCTCCACAGAGTGCTAAGATTTCGGTTGAGTGCCATGCACTGCATTGGATGGTAAGGGTGATAAGACACTGCATTGGGTGTTAAGGCTCCATTATGTGCTAAGGTACTCCATTAGGTGCTAAAAGAGATGACACTCCATTGGGTGCTAATGGGTCTATTGAGTGCTAGGGCACTCCATGGGGTGATAAGACACTCCTTTGGATGTTAAGGTGCTCCATTAGGTGTCATAATCTACATTGGCTGCCAATTTTCTGATCGCTTACGCTACAAAATCCTTATGATTATGCGATGTTCCATGACCGGCGCTGCTCCAGAATACATCAGTGAGCTGTGTGTTCCGGTCTCCACACAACCCGGTCACTGGATGCTTTGTTCTGCGATGCGGAATGATCTCGTTGTTCCACACTCTCACACCGATGCGTGCAAGTCGGAGCATCTCTATCACTGGACCATCGTTTTGGAACAATTTGCTTACAGAAATTCTCTCCGTTCCACTTATTGCGGACCTCATTGCTTTTCTCAAACATCAAAGACACTTTTTCACCTGACTGATAGCTGCATATACAGCGCCTCTCAGAGGCTATGAAGATGCACTATGTATACAAGTGTTCTGTTACATTACATTACAAAAGCGATAAGATACTACATTTGATTCTAAGGTGCTTCAGTAGGTGTCAAAAGCGACGACACCGTTGGCTGCTAAGGGTTGTGTTGAGTACTATAAAAAATTATAAGCAATCCTATCAGCATAATTATGCATTTTCGATTGGACTCGACAATGTTTTCGAGATGTATTTAAGCCCATAATGCTGCTGAATGTTGCGTAAGGTATATATGCATAAATATAGCTATGGTAGGCTGAATTTGATGCATATTAAAGCTTATTTTGCGATTGAGATTTACGAATATTAATTACATCCTTGTACAAGAGTGGGTATCGGAAACACGCATTCGGGCAAGATTATGGTTCGAAGCCGATTGATTTAAGACTTGAAAAGATGGCCGACAAGATAAACGACAGCAAATATGATGTGTCATAGGAACCTTACTGTTGATGCACACGATCATTATTACTGATTTGAAGCATTGGTGCTCTGGATTTATTTATTTATTTCCTGTTTAAATGTTACCTCATTTGCTTACCCAGACAACCACGTTTATTGGACTCAGAGATGGTTTATGTCACGCCACTGGTGGTAAATGGTGACCAGCGATGGGTGCAATGATGGTCAGACGAAGGTGCCTATCAGGGCAGCCGTAAGCATTCATTCTTAAATCACGAAATTTTTAACAGAAACAGTAATTATGGTTAAGGAGCGATTGGCTTGCTCTGTGATCATTAACTGTTCTTGCCCATTTGAGTAACTGATGTTTCACAATTGGCGTTTACAGTACGGTCATGCCATATGGAAGTCAACGGAATGAGTTACATTGGAACCCTGAATACAACAATATCGGGGAAAACGTGCCAATATTGGGATTCAAATACACCGCATCGTGTTAACTCTACGATACAGGATGAAAACTTTCCCGACGGCAGCAAATCAGCGGCAAAGAATTTTTGTCGAAATCCGGATTCTGTAAACAAAGCTTCCATATGGTGCTACACAATGGATGCTTCATTGGTATGGGAAACCTGCGATACGTGTATTGGCAAACATGAAGCACGTGATGACTTTATGGCAACCAGTTACGGAAGTATGAATCTCTCTCTTTCTGTATTGCTATTTACACATTTCCATGGCACCAATAGCTCAATCGATGGCGCTAAGACATCTTAGAGTAAAATTAGCAAACCCATGGATTGTTATTCCAATTAAGCAATTTCTCTCCGTTCATAATTTGTAATAATATAATGTCTTACTGCGCGGTGTCAATTGGTAAGAGTGTTAAATAGGGCCTACCATTAGATTTGCTAACACTTCTTGGTCATTTTGTACGCTTAATGCACAAGTTGATGTGAATAATATTTAGGCATAAACTTTTCTTCTGTGTGAATAGGCCTACTCGCTACAATATGTGACTATATACACGTTCCTGTTTTATCTCGAGCTTTTATTTGTAACAAAAATTCGATCATTGGCTGCAACCAGGTCTTTAAAGTTGCTCTAGATCAACCATCAATACCGATCACATTACTTGATCCCACTACGCATTTTAGCGGAGTCACCTTCAGAGAATCAAGATCAAGACAGGTTTTTAGTCGACACAATTCTCACTGTTGCCGTTAAGATAAATCTGCAAACGCTACACAAGAGTCAAACACTCATAGCAGAGACTCATAGATTTCAGTACACTACACATGCTCAACATTCTTTACACGTCGAGCTAACATCAATCCAAGATTTCAGTTTAGAAATTTATTACGAGGTATCACATTTAAATCGGTCAACTTGTCTCATATTAATGAAGACTGCACTCGATCAGCAAACACTCTGACTGTTGTTATGCCTCACACCAGGACAATGTTAGGATGTCCGTCGTGTTAAATGGTTGGTCCAAAGCTCTGGAATTAACTGCCAACTTAGGAGAGTTCTTTCAGTCTATTAATTTTATTTAAGTTTAAACTTAAAACTGGGTTTACTGCAACTTGCTTACTTGCCGTGACCTGACTTCAAGTTTTCAAACCTATTGGATTTTGACCGAACAAATTCAAGGGATAACGTTTTTACTATGGTTCATTCTCATGATTAACTATTAAGTATTAAGCATTTATTAATTTTACCCGAAGTATACATATGATATTTTGAGAATTAAAAAAAGTAGGGATATTATATGTGGATGGCTAGTTCTATTTTGTACACATGTAGTACATAAACAAGTCAGACTTATCCCATCGCCATGACCAGGACAGCGGGATGTTACTTGCACAGCTGGCGCCATCACCGTGACTAACTGGCTCTGATCGAATCCCACTGGTAGACAGACAGACAGAATGCTATGTGTTGTCGGAATGTGAGCTTGCTGTCTAGGGTTACCCAAGTGTTTTGACCGTGTCTGATAATGGCACCGCAGTGCCAGCGAGGTCGATGTTAGGAAGTGAAGGGAGAGAACGCAGTCGTTGTCGTGGACCGAACAAAATAGCCTCAGACTTGTCTGGGTTTATAGTCAAGTCGTAATCTTAATCGTAATCGTAATCTCCAAACTTCTAAAGCGCCACTCGAAGACCAAGCGCAGGACACCAGCCTATTCACGAGCGCTACGTCAGATCAGAGGGGTTTCCAGAGAGTAGTCCAAAAGAGGTCCAAGTCCGATTTCCAGGAGGCCAAACCAAATCAAAGGGGGTTTTCAGAGAGTAGTCCAAAAGAGGTCCAAGTCCGATTTCCAGGGTACCAGATCAGTTTCCAGATAGTGGTCCAAAAGAGGTCCAAGTCCGATTTCCTGGAGGCCAAACCAAATCAAAGGGGGTTCCAGAGACTAGTCCGAAAGATGTCCAAGTCCGATTTCCAGGGTACCAGATCAGGAGGTTTCCAGAGAGTGGTCCAAAAGAGGTCCAAGTCCGATTTCCAGGAGGCCAAACCAAATCAAAGGGGGTTTCCAGAAAGTGGCCCAAAAGAAGTCCAAGTCCGATTTCCAGGGTACCAGATCATTGAAACAGAACCATGCATACAAAGATGAGAGGCATTCCTCAAGTTTTAGTTTACCAGGCTGATCAGTGTGTGACAAAGCAATATGGAGCTGAGTATCATCCGATTTCCTGTTGTAATTGGACTTCGAAGTTATTAGCTATACGACTGGCTGATAAGGCTTTGGTAGATACTGCGATAGTATCCAGTACTGTCACCTCCGATACAGGGTACTGTCCACTTGAACAAAGATTGATTCTCACTTGTCGGTTCACTTTTCGTCTGCCCTTGGGAGACTGAGCGGCTATTTATGCGCTTTAGATTTATGTTCTACTCAGGGTTTTCAGATGGTGTCACGCAGCATTCTTGTAGTTGGTATGACATATTTATGAGGTTAACAGACTGTTGTTACTAGACTCGTTACATCGCAGTTGCTACACGTATCACCTCAATCTGAGAGCCTCAATGCCGGAGTTATTAGTGTGGGACCCAGAATCAAATCACCAGCGTATGGTTCTAGAGAAAAACAATATGTCGCAAACTATAGCCTGTTCCCTTGTTTCCTCTCGCCTTGATTATGCTAATTCTGTTTGTTGGTCTCTCAGACCATGAACTCAACAGGCAGCAACGCATCCAAAACTCCTTAGCTCGCGTAGTGCTGCGTGTTCCACTACGAACAAGCTCCTCAGTCCTACTCCATCAGCTGCATTGGCTTCCTGTTGAGTTCCGGATAAAATTCACATTGGCCTGTTTGACATAAAAAGCCCGCAGTACCAGCACAACTCCATACCTTCGATCAGGGGCGTCTATTCCCCCTAAGTCACTGGAGCAACTTCCCATTCCCCCTCTTCTTCGCCCTCCCCTTTTCTTCCCCCCTAAAATGGTGGCACACACACACTGACAGATCTCCCCCCTATTTCTTGGATGGAGCATTTGCTCCAAGGTTTCTATGGTGTAGACGCCCCTGCCTTCGATCACTACTGACTTCTTAGTAGACGCCGTTGCTTGCGATCATCAAGCGCGGGCTTTTCAGCTGAGCCACGATGCAGAACAGTTATGGGTTTGCGTACTGGGAATGGAATCGACTGCCATTCTCTCTTCGTAGCTCAGATTCACTTTCTACCTTCAAAAGTGGCTCAAAACTCACTATTTCTCCTTGGCTTTCAAACACTTGGATATCTTATTAGTATTATCTAACTGCATCTTTTCTCGGCGGTTGACTATATATCTGCGCCTCAGATTCACATTTCGGTGTGACCTTGCGCACGTTACAAATTGTGACCGGCGTTGCATGGAGTAAATGACTAAGGTGTGTCAGTCCCAACCATATTTCTAAGTAATGAATCGAGCTTCGAATTGTATGCGCGCCAGATTCCTAAAGTCCCAGTATGTACAAACAGTATTGGAGCAATTTGGACAAAGTTGGGACATGTAGTTACAGTATATTGGGACGACACTGTTCCAATGTGTTATGCTGGTAGAAGTACTGGTAATTAAAGATACGCAACTCGCAACTGAATTTGAATACAGCTGAACACTATCAATACTGTTCAGCACTACAGTTGCTGTCTCCTTACTAGAGCCCTGCGCCGACTTGATAGTGTCGGCGGCGGTGCGCCGTTCATTTTTGGTAGGCGGCGGCGGCGCATCGAACGACAAAAATCGGTGGCGGCGGCGCCCACGAAATGTCGGCGCGGCGGCGGCGCTCTAGTCAGAATATTTGATAGGCATAAGTCACTAGAACTGCTGTTTGTCATGTGACCAGTCAAGAGGGCCTGTGAAGCTCAACTACACACAAAGGGACCGAAAGAAGGCCCCTGCAGACATGTCATTTGCCTTGTGAATTACAAATAATGAACATCCTTAATTACACTGCACATCTGTACCGGTATTGACAAATTGTAATCATACGAAGCAACCTGCATTTGCATACTACATGAATACATTTGCAAAGGGACTGATAAAGACCAGAAGTGAAATATAAATATACACGTTTTCATAGTGATCGAATGGCCGAGTGGTTTCAACAGACGACGGAGCGAGTGACTGTAAGACCGCCGGCAGCATATAAAATTCTTTTATTTTTTTATTTCGTGTGTTTTCTTTTCTTATCCAACATTATGTCCCATTTTACAATCACCAGCATGCAAGTAGACAGTTACTTATGTGTGCTATGATATTTGCAAAAAGTTTACACGAATTGGTAACGTCATAGGCTCGTAGTATTAACGTCACCAATTCGTGGTGTCGATGAAGTTTCGCAAAGAAACCCAAACAAATAAAACGAAGTAAGTATACAAGAAATCTACTTCTATTTCACACTAAAGTAACAACAATATCGCGAAATCATGTAAAACATGAAAAACGCTATAACAAAAATAAGACACATCAGACTGGCATCGGCGGCGCGCCGACAAATTGTCGGCGGCGGAGGCGCGCCAACAAAAAGAAATCGGCGGCGGCGGCGGCGTCAAAGAAATGTCGGCGGCGGCGCGGCGCGGCGCGGCCGGCACAGGGCTCTACTCCTTATATTACCACCTCCACGGGAAAGATCCAGGAAAGATTATCGAGTCACCGCACAAGTCAGACGAGCGTTTCGCGGCGTTCGCAAAGCGCTTCGCAACATCCGCAGCTCCTTTGCCTTATTCTATCCATGGCAACCGGACTTGGAAGTCGGAACTTCACTTAGCATCTCTAGAAAATAGGCCTACCAATGGCACGACGCAGTGCTGATGAATAGGCTGGTGCCTGCTTTTAGCTTTTAAGTAGCACCTTAGTAGTTTTCGAAATTACGATTACAATATCGCACCAAAGTTGAATAGTGGACGTCAATGCGTGACAATTAGACGCTTCTAACATCCACAGACGCGTGACACTTATGCGTAGTAGGCTGCTTGAATGTCCTCAAACCGTCTTCGGCTGAAATCTGATAAGACCCACTTTATTTGACTCGGTGGTCCGATTCAGATCTCTAAGATTGATCTTTTCCCCTTCGCCGGTATTTCCTGAAGTCACATTCTTTACCTGTGTGCGAGACTTGGGCATCATTCTTGACCAGGAGCTAACGCATCTTAACCATGTAAACAATGTATGTCGTACATGTTGCTATCACCTCCTTCAGATCCGTTCTGTCCGACGAGCACTAATCCACTCTTTCATCTCCTCCAGATTCGACGTTGGAAAGGCTATCTATTCTGGTCTGAGCTCCACTCTTACTTTGTAATTACAGTCTGTGCGTAATGTTTCTGCTCGTATGAATAGCCTCAAACCTAAATTCAGTCACACATCTACGTACATGTATGATAATTTGCACTGGTCGCCTATCCTTCAACGTATAGAATTTAAGATTTTAACTTTCATGCGTAATTGCTTAGTGGGAATTACCCTATCTTACCTTGGCTTCAAACAGAATTCCATGATTACAGCCCTACATAATAGTAATTATTAAGTTACATTTTTCAGTGGATCAGTAGGCCCTAATTCAAATTATTGAAAGCTTAACTAATTTATAACAAGAGTTCTTAACTAAGAAAAAAATGAGTAGGCCTAACAACAATGGATCACTGCTAGTCATGATATCTATTATTATCTGGTATTAAGCAGATGAGTACGCAGTTGGTTTTTGAAGGTATATACAGTCGGTCGGGGATATGACGCAGGTCATGGGGCAGAATGTTTCAGGTGTTGGGGTCTACCGTAACTATGGAGAATTCACGTATGTTAGTGCGAGAGAATTCTATCATGTATTTATTGCTTTTATGTAGTATGAGTGTATGTCCGCTTTATTCTTATAATAACCTAAAAAATTAGAATGCATTTGGTAGAGAGTGATAGGTATAACGGTGTATAGACTTCAGAACTTGATAATCTTTAATCTTATTTATCTAAGGTTAGTATGCCTAAATGCTGAAAAATATGAGTGGTGTGAGAGTTGATTGGAGATCTAGTAATTACCCGAACAATGCGTTTTTGGAGAATTTGGAGCCTTAGCAATTTAGCTTTATAATTAGATGCCCATACCAAGATACCATATGATAAGTAAGGGTACACAAGTGGGTAGTAGAGGCTTAGTAGAGTTTTGCCCGGGACGATTGCAGAGATTCGTGTAATTATCCCTATTGATTTAGCAATTTTATTGGAGATATGATTAATAAAGACGGACCAGTTGACATATTGGTCAATGTAGATTCCTAAGAACTTAACAGAGTCTACTTTACTCTAATATTATCAGTTAGAATTACTTCTTTATTTTGCGGGAGCTCTTTTCGTTTTGAGGTAAATAATATATAATTAGATTTATTTATATTTAGTGATAGCTTGTTCGCTTTAAACCAGTCAGCTACATGGGTAAGTTCCTCATTTATTGTGCTTACTATTTGCCAATAAGAAGAATCAGAGAGAAACACATTGGTATCGTCAGCAAAAAGGATAAAATGGAGGAGTGAGGATGCTTTGGGAAGGTCGTTTATATAAATGAGAAATAATAAGGTACCTAGAACAGATTCCTGGGGAACCCCAAATTTCGTAGTGCATTGACTAGATAGCACGCCGTTACACTTTACTTGATGCTGATGAGAGCATAAGTAGTTCCTAAACCAAGAAAGGGAGGTACCCCTCATCTCATAATTTTCTAATTTTTTTATCAGTATTTCATGATCTACAGTGTCAAATGCTTTGCTTAAGTCGAGAAATATGCCAACTGAAATTTTATTAGTATCTATTGCCTTCGCGATCTGGTTATGTATATCTAGAAGTGACATTATTGTTGAGTGCCCAGAGTGTTGAGTATGAACTATATTTTCATTGCTATTCCCGCTTCTACTTCTAACTATATTTTAATCGCTAGTCCAGCTTCTAGTTTGAACAACATCGCGGTTTTGTGATCGCGGTTATTAACGTAAACCCTTTTGACGGGTCACCGCTGCATGTTATCCTACTTGTTGCTGATGCTTACTGGCGTTATTGCTTCTGATAAGCCCCTATAAAATGTAAATTTGAATTATAAAAGTTTGCGAATGGTTCTGAATAAATATGTTGCCCTTAAACATTTATAAAACAAGCTCTATATTATGTAGTTTTCATTGTCAGCTCGTTCCTGGTAACTGTATTCGACTGATAGCAACAGCGACAAGGCTATCTCGCAGGTATCGTCCTAGAATTTTTAGGCGTAGGCCTATATCTGTATCAACTCCTTATATGGAAAGACCACATACTTCTTATTGCAAAAAATCACACGTTCCCTATTTGTCACCAGAAACCATATTATTCAACTATACTATTCCATGATCTACCCATACCTCTATTACTGTAATATCACATGTGACATGGGCGCCTAATTTCAACTCTTTACGCAAAACCAGTAGACTATCTAGTTCGGCACCAGATTTTGCCAGCTAGGAATATTGGCATTTCATTGTATTACCATTACTAAATTGCAATTTAGTATGTGTTTATCGGTTTGCTGCGAGTTGTTTTCTGTGCGCGCAGTTACCATCGCCGACTGATGTGGTCTGTAATAATAATAATAATAATGATGATGATGATGATGATGATGATGATGATGATGATGATGATGACGACGACGATGATGATGATGATGATGATGACGATGATGATGATGATGATGATGATAATAATAATAATAATAATGATAATAATAATAATAATAATAATCTTCGTTTAATATCTTCAAACTGACAATTACGCAGTATGATTACAAATCAGTATGAACGGCTGATCACAAGTTATTACAGGAGTAGAATTTTAACTGTATGCGGCAGCCATGCAAGGCGCCCATTACGTCCTACATCTCATTTTCACAAACGCGCCATCTCGCGAATGATGTAGTGATGTAAATTTATCGGTAAAATATTTTTCGGTAAAATTATCGTGAATTTTGGCAAAATATGGTTTAAAAAATGGTAAAATATGGTTTAAAATGATTCAAGTCATGTTTGGCTATTTATCATTTACAGACAAACACTAAAATGCCCTAGCAAGTCTATTGAATTAGAAACAGCTTCCGAATGGCTGAGAGCAAATAAGTTGTCTTTAAACATTGATGAAACCGGGGCGTCTATCCCCCTAAGTCATTGGAGCAACTTCTTTCCCCCTCTTTTCCCCCTCCCTCTTCCTTCCCCCTAAAATGGTGGCACACACACTGACAGATCCCCTTTCTTGGATGGAGCATTTGCTCCACGGTTTCTATGGTGTAGACGCCCCTGGATGAAACAAGTTTAATATGATCTAGTTTCAATTTAAGCTCGTTTCTGGTCACTGTAATTCGACTGAAAGCATCAGCGACAAGGCAGGTAGGTATCGTGACACAAATTTGTCGCTTGTTCAGTTAATGTCTCTGGGGGTGGGGTCCGACCTAGCCTGTGTGGCAAAAGGTCTTTCAGTTACAATGTTGCTGCAATGTTATATATTCATCATCATATCGCTATGTCTCCATACCCGAACGACGATAAGGTCCCAGCGCCGAAGAGCCAGGCTCCGAGGAGGTCGAACGACGACGAGGCCCCGGCTCCAGCCAACGGGCAAGGCTACGGGAGGCTGAACGACGAGGCCCCAGCAAGCGAAGATCGAGGCCCCGAAGTGGCCAGACGGCGATGAGGCCACATCGAACGAAGAGCGAGGTTTCGGAGAGGCTAGACAACGATGGGGTTCCACCGCGGGAAGAGCCAGACTCCGGAGAGGCTAAGCAACGATGAGGCTCCAGCGTTCCAGCGTTCCAGCGGGGCTCCAGCCAACGAGCAAGGCTACGGGAGGCTGAACGACGAAGTGAGGAGCCAGGCCCCGGAGTGGCCCAAACAAATATGAAGCCCCAACGAGCGAAGAGCGAATCCCCAGCGTCAAGCGAGACTCCAGCGTTCCTGGGAAGAGCGAGACTTCGGAGAAGACGAACGACGTTGAAGTCCAGCAAATCTCCAGCGTACGTCCGAGGAACGAAGTGAAGAGCAAATCCCCAGCGTCAAGCGAGACTCCAGCGTTCTTGGGAAGAGCGAGACTTCGGAGAAGACGAACGACGTTGAATTCCAGCGAATCACCAGCGAACGTCTGAGGAACGAAGTGAAGAGCGAATCCCCAGCGTCAAGCGAGACTTCAGCGTTCCAGGGAAGAGCGAGACTTCGGAGAAGACGAGAGACGTTGAAGTCCAGCGAGTATCCGGCGCACGTGTTGAGGTCCAGCGAACCTCCAGCGTACGTGCGAAGAGCGAGACTTTGGTGTAGACGAACGACGTTGAGGTCCAGCGAATCTCCAGCGTTCGAATCCTGGGCGTTACTATTTTTTGTTAGTTTTCACATTTTCTTTTTCGCTCCTTCTGGCTTAGTTGCTGTTTAACGACGCTGTGCCATATCAAGGATGATTAGCGTCGCCCTCCTCCTTTATCCAGGCTTGGGACTGGCACTGTCAGAGTACGAACAGTGGTGGAATTCCTCCTTCTGGCTAATTCGTCAATAATATAACTGCCGTCAGGTAACATAAAAAGAGGTGTCTTGGCGATTCACCCCAAAGCATTCGGCCAGGGATGGCATGCAGGACTCCGCCGAGCACCGCACAACGAATCAACAGTTAAACTCCAGAGCGAAATTTTGCGACAATCGCCCTCGAATTTTTAAGCTTATATCTGGACCAACACCTTACATGGAAAGACCGCATACTTCATACTGGCAAAAATCACACGTTTCCTATTTGTCACCAGAAACAACATTATACAACTATACCAGGGGTTCTCAGACGGTGGTACACGTAGGCCTACCCCTAGTGGTACGCCAGGTGTCGCTTAGGGGTACGCGAAAAAATTGGGGGGAAAAAATCTGCGCTTCTTAAATGATGCTCAGCTTTCGTTAATTAGCTATTCTACGTCCACCATGCACTTCCTTTTCTATAAAGTTTAAATTTTCTATGAGTTAATATATTAGAGGATCGGTTACTCATGAAAATAATGTGTATACCCATTTTAACTCACCCACAGATGTCGCCCCACTTTAAATTTCGTTTTTGACAGTTAAGATGGTGTTTTAAATTTCCAAAGACAATTTTTTACTTCGCAAACATAATTTTTCGTTGATTTACCTTGATAAATATAGTTTACTTAATGCATTTTTTATGTAAATAAGATGCGAAATTTTCCTGACCCCGATTATCGCTAAAAAAAACTAGGTCTATGATATTTTAATGTTGAAAAGTCACAGCCGCGTCATTTATGTTTTCACACTAAATTATTATTATACAACTAACTACATGGTATTATTATTTTAAAACCAACAATGGATAAATGGTTGAAAATACAACCGTCTGAACGAAAGCCAGAACCTCTCAACGCAACCGTTAGCACTGAATCTACCGAGACTGGCACTCCAGACGCCAGAGTAGACCATAACGAGGACGACGGCGCTCGTACGCAGCGTTAGATTATCGTCTCTTGGAATTACGTGATGTGGTGTGGAAAATGAACGGAAACCTCAATGTGTCATCTGGAGTTAAAAGCTTTCAAATAATTCAATGAAAACTTGTCAAACAGGGAATTCGCACACGATCGGAGTACCTAAGGTAATATTACCTGCTGCTAATATTACCTGCTGCTAAAAATATTGTGGTTTGTCTGCTGGGACAAAATGCTGCAAAAAACTGGAAACTGTTCCTTTGTTGAATAGCACTGTTTTCCGATGCATTCAAGATTTAGCTTCTGAAGCAAAGAAGATCCTCACAGCTCACATTAACGCGTTGTAATAGTGATTTAATTTTACATTTTGTTGATATAGTTTCATTCTTAAAATTATATTTTAAATTTGTCAACCTACAGTCCTACGCTAATTGCAAGGACACATCGCCCTCGCCTGTTGTTTTAGATCAGATCTTTGCTGGTGGTACGCCAATATTCGATTTTTTTACCTGGTGGTAAAATAAAAATAAAGTTTGAGAAACCCTGAACTATACTATTCCATGATCTACCCATATTTCTGTTACTGTAATATTATATGGGCGACTAATTACACGTCTTTACGCATATTAGTAGACTATGTAATCGTAATCGTAATCTCCAAACTTCTAAAGCGTCACTCGAAGGCCAAGCGCAGGGCACCAGCCTATTAACGAGCGCTGGGTCAAATCACGGATTTTTAGAAAGAGTAGTCCAGAGGAGGTCCAAGTCAGGTTTCCATGGGGCATGCCAAGAGAGGAGACAGAGCAGCTGTTAAGGTGGGTGTCGTTTAGGGCGAGAAGAATTGGAGGGGAGGATCGGATGAGTCTGGATAGGAGTTCTTGAAAAGGTGAGACTTCCGTTTTGAGTGGAAAGCCCGAGGGGTGATAGATAGATCAGCATGAAAAGGATGATGGAGGATGGGTTGCAGAGATGATTGACGAGCCGAGAATCTGCGGAACTCAGAAGGGAGATCGTTCCAGAGGCGTGGTGCTGTGTTGGATATGGCTCCGCTGGAGAACTTGAGATTATTGGTGACCGAGGGTCGAGAAAGACAGATATGACGATGATCGGGTGGAGCGGTTTGTCTGGATGGTGAAGAGATCGCGAAGATACCTGGGCTGGGAATGTTGTAGGGAGTTGTAGGTTAGTGATAGCATAGGCGCCGACTTTTGCTTTTGTCTCTGGGTGCATGGGTTCTCCCTTCCTTCCCGTACCCCTTCCCCTCCCCTCCCCTCCCTTCCATTTCCTTCCCTTAGGTACTTGAGTTTTAGCGGATTTTCGGATAAAGAAAATTGTTTTCCTATCAAGGGTTACGAGGTTAAAAATAGTAGGCCTACTGGAAACTCACGTGACGGTGACTGACATAGTTGTGCAACCATACTTTCAGCCTTACATGTTCGGAAATTTGTGTATGTACTATGTAGCATATCTTATATAGAACATTTGAAATTTATTGTACATTTAACAGACTGTTACTGTTTATTGAATTACTTAATTATTGGTCTGCAATTCGAATAATAATCGATAGCGGTGCCTGTTCCCAACCACCGGCAAAGGTGGCAGCAATCACAAGACAGCAAACTTGATGGCTTACTATCCGACTCTGGTGATGATGAGCCACTTCAGTCTGAAGAGGATGCCAATGGCACTTCTGATCATGAAACAGATCATTCAAACTCAAGTGATGACAATTTTGGTGCAGGTGACATTGATATGGCAGAATAAAATATTATGGCATGGCCCATAATGCCACCCACTGACAGTGACAGTGATTGAATGTGTCAATGTGTGATGCGAGAACACTAGTGAGCTACAGATAATGTTACAGTAAATATGATTGTTTAATTTGTTGTTATTGTGGAGCTTCCGTTACTCTTTTTCAGTTCTATTCATAAGAAAATATTGAAAACAGTGATTCACTGGGTTCAACTTCTGTCTGGGAATACAGTAATACTGTTAGTGTAATAATTAATTACAACCAAGTAGCACGCTAAACTTATTACAACTATGATGCAGGACGGATAGCAGAGTTGAGATAGGACTACTAGATTATTATATGCAGCTATGCAAAGGTTCATCAGTCACTCTGTTCCAGAGTAAAGCAGGGAGGTGATCTGACCGACGTCTCTTTGAGCGTAGACTCGGACCCGATCTGGGCTGGTGAACCAAAGTCCTCCGTGCCCACCTTCACGTGGTGCGGACCGTTAATACCCTTCCATTAGAAGGGGAACGAACGGGCACGGCAGGCAAAACCAGGGGAAGGCAATGGCAAACCACCCCTGTTAACATGCGAAGAAAATCGTCATAAATCAATACGAGTGGAGATTGGTGTCGAGAATGAAGAGTCATTAAAACAAAAGGCGACAAGATTGAAGCTAGGATTCTTTGGTCATGTTATGCGATCTGATGGGCTAGAAAAGGAAATGATGTTGGCCTGTGGTGAGGGGAAAAAAAGACGGGGTCGACCAAGGAAGAAATGGATGGATGAGATTCAAGATGTAACTGGCATGAATTTGGAAGAACTAAGGGACCTGACTTCGAATAGGAAGCAATGGAAAACGCGTATCATGACGGTCGCTAGAGCTCCAGGAGTTGACAGCACAAGGTGACAAGGTGATGCGAACGAAAATACATACATGTGTAAATTACGCTGTACACAAAAGCTCCCAAGGTCGACCGCGCATCGCTCGCCTACTCGATCCAGCGCGATCGATTTTAAGCCCGTCTACTATCTTCAAATCAGACGCACTGATTATATTGATATCGTGTGTGGTTGATTTGAGCCAATCTCTCAAAAATCCATACTACACACTGCACACTCAAGACAAAAGAACTTTAAACTGCACAAGATTACTCAAGTTAGTCACAATAGTAGTCTGTAGTGCATAGGTTAAGGTTAAACAGAACAGCGAAACAAAGCAACCCCAGTATGACAATTATTACAACTATTATTCATTGTCCGATCATTGCAAACGTAAGTAGGGCCTAAGTAAGTAAGCATATTCTTTATTAAGAAGCACTAGCAAACGAACAGCGGTGTACATGGTAAACACATCACAATCAAATATGGTAGACATAGTGTAATCAAACAATTAAACAATTCAACCAATTATATAAGAGAGAAGCTATCACTAAACAAGTTGGACGTAAGGGGATCGAAGAGGATAGAAATAAAGTAGCCAGATCCAGGTACAGAATAGTTATTTGTATAGCATCCTAGCGAGGAAGCATTTCTGAGACAAGTTATACATGGGTAGCTCACGGTTATGGGACCGTGCATGGCGCAGTGAGTGGCAAATGAGCTTAATCGGCGGCGGCATAGTATGTGATACAATGTCATGTCAGGGATTGTGCAAAATACTAAGAATTAGACTAGCGTTGGCATTATTACAAAGTGCCTCAAATGAGAGGGATGATGAAGGTAAGTACCTCTGACGCACCAGCCTCCGAACTATATATTCTTCTAGGACCTCGTGCTCGTGTCCGCTCGCAAAATCCACCACACGGGCGTGCAATAAAGCATCCTGCCAACTGCAGTTGCGCGCATCACATCAAATAAACAGTCCCCCGAAAGCCCATGCGACTTCAAATCCTGGAGAGCGTAGGACTGCCTTGCCCTAATGATAAGGTGTTTGATGTGACTAGACTAGAGAACCCCATTTCTGATTAAGCTCGACACCAAGAGTATTAAGAGCGTGCGCTATAGCGATACCACCTAGAATGGAAGATGGGTGTGTAGCAATCAGTGCATATTTTAAGAAATTTACACTACTGGGACAAAGTCGGGAGAATTGATCTCCCAAAAAGTTGATGACCTTTTTTTAGGAAATCACCTCCCAAAAAAGTTGATGACCTTTTTTAGGAATTCACCTCCATAACATTTCCTTCTTACTGATTTCCTACTGGGACAAATCTTAACACTCCTGCGACACTTGTCCCACTAGTTATACTTTAAACATGCATTGCCCATACATTGCCTGGGACAAATAAAAAAACTACTGGGACAAATCATAAAACTACAGGGACATTTGTCCCACTAGTTATACAGTTAAAATATGCCCTGGTACCAATGAACCTCCGAGGGCGTCTGAATTTTAGGGCCTATTTAACTGGACTTGCACATATTAAAGCTTAGGCTATAGCTGTGTACACACTGCCCAGGCAGTAATGTGCTCGAATTCTATCTCAGTAGTAGTGATGCTTGATGCGGGAACTGCAAGGTAACAGTCATCGGCATATTTGCTTTTGTTGATTGCTTTTAAACCTCAGTTTAGTTTCCAGCTCATCTACGCCTACTGTAAATTCTGTCAACTGTTAGAAATTATGCAGTTATTGTAAATTCTGTCAACTGTTAGAAGTTCTGCAGTTATGTGCAATCGCTCACAATATGCACAGTTAGTTGTTGAGCAAAAGAAAATTATCGTGTACAAAGATGAGTTTGGGCAATGGGTGACGTAGCCGCCAAAAATAGTAAGTAAACTATTTCAGAGTCGAGTCAAGTCGAGGAAACAACGATCGACTCGACTTGTCAAAACATTTGATTGACTCGACTTGCAAGTCGATCGAGTCGAAGATTTCGACCGACTCGACTTGGCCGAGTTTCGACCAACTTGATCGACTGACTCGATCGATCACGGGGTATAGGCCTAAAGTAAATACTAAATAGGAAAAATGTAGATAATGTAGTTAGCTTCAAAATACTTGATAAAAATAGTTATAACTTCAACTACTTCTTTAAAACCAGTTATAACTACTAGACAACTACCTTTCTATGGTAGCTAAAAGTGCCCATCACTGGTGAGCTGTTACTGTGTGATATTGTATGCGATGCTGAATGCAAGACGTTTGGGTCTTCCGCAAATGCTGTACATAACCGAGCAGTAAAATCATAAGGCTATTTTAATATCCGTATACACTTGATGTTGCCTACAATAAGGAAGAGTTTGTCAGTCTTAGACCGTGAAGTAGGTTCTACATCAACTGCTGACTGCGTGATATTTACTTAATTACATGACAGTGAACCACATTTCATCGTATTGATGATGTTATATCATTTTCCTTGAATTTAGGCTGTAAACTGGAGCAAAACGGAGCAGAATACATGGGGGAAATGGAATATTCACGAAATTATTTCAAATGTTCTCATTGGGTGGATCATGCGTCTGAAGATTTCGTCTTTCCAGACGGAAGCGCAAAGAACGCCGTCAATTATTGCCGGTAGGCCCTATATAAAACTGTTGTTATTAATTTTTAAGTTTAGTTATTTCTTAGCCTATTTAAAATGTTTGACTGTCTTCCAAGAAGGCAGACGATAATGACGCCTAAACAGTTTCAAGGCATCATCTTGAGACTGAACGAGTGAGAATGACTTTCCTACTAACGCACAAATTATGCGATACAGTTACAATGGACAAGAAAGATCTTGCTTCCTCAACACTTTTATGTGTATCTTATTGATTTTCCGTGAAAATCTGCATGAAATGTTTTATCAAGCACAGGTTTTTTGAATGGCCAATTTTTTTGATTTCAGCGGGCGCTTTCAGTCTACTAATAATTATGTTGCTCACAAAGTAAGTTGTTTTGTTATGTCCAAGCCTGCCTGGGCATGCAAACAATGCAGGTTGACTGACCATTTATAGTCAGTATTGATGCTGGCAGGACGGCTATAAAAGTAGCTCGGAAGCACAGATGTAATTGTAATTACGACAATTTATATAGCATCGCTGACCGCAAGTTACTTCCTGTATGCTCTAATCCAGCGTTTCCCAAACTTTTTTGGCCACGGAACCCTTGTCATCTTTTAAAATCATGGCGGAACCCCAACCTAAACTAAACGTATTGAGGCATACGTAGCGCTTGAGAAGCATACTATTATAGGCCTAACTAAACACACACCCATACAAGGAGTTTATAAAAACAATTTATTTTCTCTTATGTCAAATGTTAAAGTGTACAGTTTTAAGACCAAGACTTATGGAGCGCAATATTGGGAGTACATGAAGTTTTAATATGTGTACAGTGATTTTGTTTTTTCTCGTGCCAATTTTTTATATTTGGTTTAATGCTAGAAAGCTGAATTCTTATGACAGGTGCAGCATTTAGTCAATTTCTATATTTGGGTTTTGTTGCAGTATAGCCTACTATGAGAATTCAGTTTCGCACAAATGCGTTGTGGCAAATGGCAGAATCACACTAACTGTACATTTCGCGACAGTGGGGTATTCTTTAATTGGCCACGGAAAGTTCTTGCGAGTCCGACGTTATCTCAATAAGACGTTCATAACCTTTATTACAAAAGTTTGCTGGTTTTCGGCTACTTTAAATGGGTTTCGAATCCAATTAATATCACCCTTCGTGGGAGGAAAGTATTTAACCAAGTTTGCTTCCAGGTCGTGAATATGACCTGCAATTTTTCAACGAATATTTTGGTCGAGAACACAGTCCATTTCAACTAAAAACTCATACAAGGTTGGAAAACAGTCCACAAACTAGTACTAGGCTAGTTTGAACATAAGCTCAGAACCTCTAAATTTCCCTCCTTGAGCCAACGCTCTATGTCAGATTTTCATACCAGGAAATAAAAAAATTAATTGCTAATGTTGTTGTACGATTATCAGACTCAGTTGTGCTTTTAAAAATCATTTTCGGATTCGTTTCGTCGAGGTAACGATAACCAAGATGGCTACGTCCCTATTCACACAAGTTTACAGCTCTAACCTATGTACAATTGTACATAGGTCCCTGCAGTGACCTCTACAATCTATAATTCTATATAATTACTGGATAGCTAAAGGGCATTGAAAGTCCGGATTTTCGCTCAACTTACTTTTTGTGTATTTAAAAAAAACTGCTTGGAATGTTTTACTCCAATTAAATTTCTCAATGAAAATTCTGTTAAATTACAACTTTTCGCGGAACCCCTGGAATCACCCCGCGGAACCCTTGGGTTCCGCGGAACCCACTTTGGGAAACGCTGCTCTAATCATGTCTAATGCTATGCTTTGCGCTGATATCAGTTTTATACCGGTGTCGATGCTCATGTTTTACAGGCCTAGATAACATCGTGTGTGTAGTGTGTACCTAAGACTAGTAGGCCTATTTATTGTCTATAGGACGATTTATTTCAGCAGAAATATCTCGCCAATAATATTACGGAAACAGCCGTGAATCTTTCTGTTGCATTTGTGGCGAGTGTACGCTTAAGCCTCAGCATGACTTTACTTAATTAGAAAAGCGTATGCGCTCTACTTCAGTTCTAAAAGTGAAAAATTCCTATGACCTACGTGTTGCAATCAACTTGAAATCATACTTTGTTCAGCTTGAAGCCTTCTATCGTAATAACCCACATTTTGCAGGAAGTAAATCTTCCGAAAAAATTGTTGATGCACATGTTTTACAGGCATAGATAACATCGTGTTATGGAAAAATATTTTTTTAAAGTAGTTTGAGTACAAGTATAAATACTTGATCACAAAAGTATTTAAAATACAAGTAGAAATACATTTTTATAGAAATATTTTAAATACAAGTAAGAAATATTTGTTCGGGAAAGGTATTTTAAATACTAAGTACAAAATACTTCCAGCCATTGTTGAGCATTTTGCCAGGGCACTTCTTATCAGGTGCTTGTCTGTGCCAATGTCACCAGTCACAATCTTCTGGAAATCATTTGTCGCTATCAGATTCAATGTATAACTTGCACAGCGCATATGTTTTGGCAAGAATATGTCATTGGTATTAGCTGAAGAGAACAAATTTGTGTCCATGTCTATTGGAATTACTGGACCCATTCCATCATCACTCTCATCAAATCCATCATAACTTGAAGGGCAGCCAGCAGTATGGTGACTTCACACTTCTGGCTCCTGTTCTGCCTTCTGATATTCTGCAAATGCTTTAACAGTGTTAGACCCATTGTCTGTGACTGTGAAGGTGATGTCTGTGTAGTCAAGGCCAAAGTCTGAATGAATATTTACGATGTGTTCGGAAACAACATCGTATGTGTGACTTCCCTTCAAGCGTGAGCGTATACGAAAGCAAGCGAGTGTGTCACAAGATCATCAGTGAGCCGTAACTCCAATAGGGTCCTTTTCAGACAACTCCAAATATCTGCTGTTGACGAATGTTAAGCAAGAGTGCGTCATATTTGTCTGCGAGCTGTTTGCTCAATGTCTTGAGTCACATAACAGTAGATGATGGTGATAAGCCATGTCCCAGAGCTTTAAGAGCTGGTTTCTCAACGTTGCACAGTGGTCTAACTTCTTCAACAATATAGTTCATGATTTGCTCATCAACTCTGTCATGGCTCATGAACGTGACTGATTTCGCATTTGGAAAAGCAAGTTGTCGATGACTACTGGTACCATGCTTAGGACTATAAATTCGCCGTATAAAATAGCTGGTAAAACTGAAGCCTCAAAGATACAGCATGACTGCACTTAATTAGGGATGCGTATGCGCTCTACTTCAATTCTAAAATGGAAAATTTCTTTGAGTTACGTGATACAATCAACCTGAAATCATACTTTTTTGTTGAGCTTGAAGCTTTCTGTCGTAATCAGCCATAATCACCCAGAGCAGGTGGCGCCTCTGGCGTGTAAGCCCGGTCTGATCACGGTATTGACATTAGGTCAAGTTTCTTGTATTTCGCCATGCTAGTTGTTTTACTTTATTCCCTCAGGGCTCTGTTCTTGAACCACTGCTGTGTATTATTCACACGGCAGGCATTGGGCCTTGTTGATTTCCTGTGGGGTCTTTCACCAGCTATATACTGATGACGTACAAGCCTGTGTTCACTGTCCTCCTGACTGCGCAGTGGTGGCTGTCCGACAGATGTGTCAGTTGACGACCATTGCTGCTCGGTCCTGGAGGACTTGCCACTTTCTCTGACTGCTCGTCTTGATCGGGTTCTTCGATCTGCTCCACGTCTCATTCCTAAACGCGCCTCTGTCTCAGCCTATATGCGTGACACACTGCACTGGCTCCCCGTCTCGCAACGCATCAACTATAGAATAGCGGCGTTGATCTGGCGATGCCTTTTTGGCTGTGCCCCGGTTTACTTACGTGAGGTCTGCTGTCCTGTCTCTCATGTGGCTGGCCGCCGAGCCCTTCGCTCTTCTTCTGCGGGTGAACTTTTGGTTCCTCGTGCTACCACTGCAACTAGGCAGCGTTGCGCTTTCTCTGTACTCAGCCCCTCCATCTGGAATCATCTCCCATTGCAGACACGCCTGTTGCCTAAGAATAGTTCGCTTATGTTTTATAAGTTACTATGTCCAGTTTATATTGCTGTGGTTGGTCTGGGAGCGCTTCTGAGTAGCTAGGCTAACTTTAGGGGGCGCTATACTAAATTTTCAAAATGAATGAATGAATGAATTTTCAGGAAGTAACACTTTCGAAAATATTGTTGGTCATCGTTATAATCACGAAGGCAATGGAAGAAACAACAAATTTCTCAAAGCATTCTTACGTTTAACGATATTTTACGAGGAATTACCACGTATTTAAAAAATATATCAGCATTGTAAGAATTTGAAAAAGGAAAAGAATTTTTTTAAATTAGAAAAATTGATGTATAGCATAAAAATTCGTAGCGAATTTCATGTTAGATTGGTGTCGCATTGTTGGCGAAAATAAGATCAACTTAACGTCTTCTTAAACTTTCTCAAAGTATCACCAGAGATTTAGATTCCAAGAAAAACAGAAGGCAAGAAAGGCGCCCGTGTAAACAGGAAAATGATTTCGAATTTTAAGTTGGTCGATAAATTTAATTTCGCCGTTAACCCTTGGCCTGTAACATTAATTATGTTTGTATTATCTCTAGATTTTTTCGTGGCGCTTTTTAAGGTAGGTACCTGTGGCGAGCACGGGCTTAGACACAGGCTCAGGTGCACCTCGATAGCGTAAGAATGCCAGTCTTTGAGGAGCTATGTATTTTACTGTTAGTAATTGTAAGGTGGTTCATTGATTCAACGGACTTGTATAGCGACCCACCTCAAAGATACTTTCGCAGAAGCGCTGCCAGTCCAACTACGGCGATAAAGAATAGTTTTCAAATGCTTGTTAAAAGGCTTATGCAGAGTCCATAGTTAAAATAAATAGGCAAATTTGAAGGAACGCTTTTCCACGCGGCGGCCCAACCACGGAAAAGGCACGACTTTGTATTTTTGAAATGTGTGCAAAGGGAACAACAAGTTCACCTGGAGACGCAGAAGGAAGATTTACGAGGCCAGCCAAACCTGAGCTGGGCTAGCAGAGGCCCAGCAAGTATAGCCAGGATGTGATATACTTAACTGCAAAGTTGCAAACAGGAGATATTAATGTCAGGTGATATCAGCTCTCTGTAACAAGGAAAGATGCATCATTTACTATAGGAGGTAAATAATCTATAAAAATACTGTATTTTCAGCAACCCAACTCCGAGAAGGGCCTTTGGTCCGTGGTGCTTTATCGTTGGAATAGATGGTCTGCAAAAAGAATACTGCGATGTCTGCAAACGTGAGTCCATTGTTTAGACAATATGTAGCGAAAACCATAATTAGACATACAATTAAACTAATTATCTGCATTGTTCGAATTCTTGTGCATCAGTTCATTCATTCATTCCGACCATTTATATAGCTCCTCTTCAAGATAACCTACTAAGAGGCTCTCCCATCCCAGCCACGGCCAAAGGAAAAAGATTGAAACGAATTGTAGAACATAGGCACATCACTCAGCGTCAACAAACGCAGCTCCATTGGAAGCCCATTCAAAATGGACCGCCCACAAACGAAGAGACCCGACGCTGCCCAACAGAGAATCGATCCAGTTGAACCAAAAGCTCACCGTCAACCGATGAACGAAGCGCCCGCCGAGCCACTATGTCAGAGATAGAGCGACAGAGATCACTTATATAAGACGGAGCACAACCAGGAAAGGCTCACTTTGGAATACGTTCAATGAGACGAGAAGCTGATCGTAATCGTAATCTCCAAACTTCTAAAGCGCCACTCAAGGGCCAAGCGCAGGACACCAGCCTTTCCCCGATCGCTACGTCAGATCAGAGGGGGTTTCCAGGGAGTAGTTCAAAAGAGGTCCGAGTCCGGTTTCCAGAAGGCCAAGCCAAATCAGAGGAGGTTTCCAGAGAGTGGTCAAAAAGAGGTCCAAGTCCGATTTCCAGGAGGCCAAACCAAATCAAAGGGGGTTTCCAGAGAGTAGTCCAAAAGAGGTCCAAGTCCGATTTCCAGGGTACCAGATCAGGACAGTCAGAGCAGCTGTCAAGATGGGTGTCGTTTACGGCGAGAACAATTGGAAGGCGGAGTATCAGATGAGTCAGGGTAGGAGTATTTGAAAAGGTGAGACCAGTTTTGAGTGGAAAGCCTTGGGGGTGATAGATAGAGGAACATCAGGATGATAATGAAGGACGGGTTGCAATGATGATGGAGGCACTAAGAAACTGCGAAATTCAGGGGGGAGATCATTCCAGAGGCGTGGCGTTGTGATGGAAATAGCTCGGTTGGAGAACTTGAGGTGAGTAGTGACTGGGGGTCGAGAAAGACTGAGAATTGAGGATGATCGGGTGGAGCGGGTTGTCTGAATGGTGAAGAGATCACGAAGGTACTTGGGCTGGGAATATTGTAGGGAGTTGTAGGTTAGTGATAGGACTTTGTAGTGGATTCGCTCTGGGATTTTTAACCAATGGAGTGATTTGAGGATGGGAGTGATATGATGATGCTCTGGCGTTCTAGTGACAGCTCTGGCTAGTGAGTTTTTGGATAAGCTGTAGACGCTTGATTTGAGTGGATTCAAGGTTGAGGAAAAGAGAATTGCAGTAATCAAGCTTCGATTGAACAATGGAGGTTGCAATGGTGGAGGCAGTTTTAAGGTCCAGCATGGGTCGTATGCGTCGAGGATCACGAATGTGCATGAAGCAGGAGCGCGAGTGGTTGGGAGGGCATATTTTAACTGTATAACTACTGGGACAAGGATTTGTCCCAGTAGTCAGACTGATTTGTCACAGGCAATGTATGTATAAAGTACAACTAGTGGGACAAATGTTGCAAGAATTTAAAGCTTTGTCCCAGTAGTAAAATGAGAAAGGTATGACATTACTGTTGAATGACCCCTTGTTATTGGTTGGGAGACCCGAGAAAAGTTGTAAAAGAAGGTGATGACTAAAAAAAAGGTCATCAACTTTTTTGGGAGATGAATTTGTAGAAAAAGTCTAAAAGTATTTTTTGGGAGATGAATTTGTAGAAAAAGTCTAAAAGTATAAACTTTTTGGAGATTTTGTCCCAGTAGTCAAAATTCATTAAAATATGCACTGGTGGTTGGAGATGTGGTTAGAGAAGGAGAGGTGTGGATCAAAAATAACACCAAGATTGCGAACAGGGGAGTCAGAGGTGAAGGTGAGTGACGATGAGTTAGTTGAAAGGTTTATGGAAGGATCAGGGATTTTCTTGATTTGATCAGGAAGGCCTAGGATGATGAATTCGGTTTTGGATGGGTTATGGCAGAGGAGATTGGATGACATCCACTGTGAAATAAGGTTAATCACGTTGAGTAAGCTTAGTTGTGCGACGGCGGTGTAAAAGAGCCTGGGGAGAAGGATATGAAGAGTTGGGTGTCATCTGCATAGATGTAAGACACAGCGTAAGACATCATGCATGAAAGCAGTAACAGGAAAGAACTTGGGAATGCGTTCAATGAGACGAGCAGCTGAGCGGAGAACCCGATCAAGACACGGTTAAAGCAAGAGAAAGACCAACCAGAATCGAGCAGCAATGAACTGCACTTCTGACGTTAGACAAAATAGTTGAAGAAAGATATTGAGTTTCTTCTATTCTGATTGACGGTTGCAGAAGGCGATTGATGTCCACAGCCAGATTTATGTTCACACGTTGAACCCATTCTGCTCAACACACAGTTTCAGCCCATCTTTTAAGTCACAGTTGTTTAGAGCTGTCTGATAGAGCTAGATGTAAAGCATGTTTGAGAGATCGTGATAGATCTAAACG